>JANJGN010000932.1:0-233618 GCA_026770705.1 Isurus oxyrinchus | reverse complement strand
ACAGAGAGAGGAGTGCTACAGAGAGGGGAATGTTACAGAGAGGGGAGTGTTACAGAGAGGAAAGTGTTATACAGCAGGGAGTGTTACAGAGAGGAGAGGGTTACAGAGAGGGGAGTGTTACAGAGAGGGGGAGTGTTACAGAGAGGAGAGGGTTGCAGAGAGGAGATTGTTACAGAGAGGGGAGTGTTACAGAGAGGGGAGTGTTACAGAGAGAGGAGTGTTACAGAGAGGAAAGTGTTATAGAGCGGGAGGTGTTACAGAGAGGGGAGTGTTACAGTGAGAGAGGATAACATAGAGGGGAGAGTTACAGAGAGGGGAGGGTTACAGAAAGAGGGGAGTGTTACAGAGAGGGGAGTGTTACAGAGAGGGGAGTATTACAGAGAGTGCAGCGTTATAGAGAGAGGGGAGCGTTACATAGTGTAACTGGGAGGGGTGTATTACAGAGAGGAGAGCGTTACATAGAGGAGATTGTTACAGAGAGGGGAGTGTTACAGAGAGGGGAGTGTTACAGAGAGCGGAGTGTTACAGAGAGGGGAATGTTACAGAGAGGGGAGTGTTACAGAGAGGGGAGTGTCACACAGAAGGGAGGGTTACAGAGAGAGGAGAGTGTTACAGAGAGGAGAGTGTTACAGAGAGGGGAGGGTTACAGTGAGGGGAATGTTACAGAGAGGGGAGTGTTACAGAGAGGGGAGTGTTACAGAGAGGAGAGGGTTGCAGAGAGGAGATTGTTACAGAGAGTGGAGTGTTACAGAGAGGGGAGTGTTACAGAGAGAGGAGTGTTACAGAGAGGAAAGTGTTATAGAGCGGGAGGTGTTACAGAGAGGGGAGTGTTACAGTGAGAGAGGATAACATAGAGGGGAGAGTTACAGAGAGGGGAGGGTTACAGAAAGAGGGGAGTGTTACAGAGAGGGGGAGTGTTACAGAGAGGGGAGTATTACAGAGAGTGCAGCGTTACAGAGAGAGGGGAGCGTTACAGTGAGGGGAGTGTAACTGGGAGGGGTGTATTACAGAGAGGAGAGCGTTACATAGAGGAGATTGTTACAGAGAGGGGAGTGTTACAGAGAGGGGAGTGTTACAGAGAGCGGAGTGTTACAGAGAGGGGAATGTTACAGAGAGGGGAGTGTTACAGAGAGGGGAGTGTCACACAGAAGGGAGGGTTACAGAGAGAGGAGAGTGTTACAGAGAGGAGAGTGTTACAGAGAGGGGGAGTGTTACAGAGAGGGGACTGTTACAGAGAGGAGAGTGTTACAGAGAGGGGAGTGTTACAGAGAGCGGAGTGTTACAGAGAGGGGAATGTTACAGAGAGTGGAGTGTTACAGAGAGGGGAGTGTCACACAGAAGGGAGGGTTACAGAGAGAGGAGAGTGTTACAGAGAGGAGAGTGTTACAGAGAGGGGAGGGTTACAGTGAGGGGAATGTTACAGAGAGGGGGAGTGTTACAGAGAGGGGAGTGTTACAGAGAGGGGAGTGTTATACAGCAGGGAGTGTTACAGAGAGGGGAGGGTTACAGAGAGGGGAGTGTTACAGAGAGGGGCGTGTTACAGAGAGGAGAGGGTTGCAGAGAGGAGATTGTTACAGAGAGGGGAGTGTTACAGAGAGGGGAGTGTTACAGAGAGAGGAGTGTTACAGAGAGGAAAGTGTTATAGAGCGGGAGGTGTTACAGAGAGGGGAGTGTTACAGTGAGAGAGGATAACATAGAGGGGAGAGTTACAGAGAGGGGAGGGTTACAGAAAGAGGGGAAGTGTTACAGAGAGGGGAGTGTTACAGAGAGGGGAGTATTACAGAGAGTGCAGCGTTACAGAGAGAGGGGAGCGTTACAGTGAGGGGAGTGTAACTGGGAGGGGTGTATTACAGAGAGGAGAGCGTTACATAGAGGAGATTGTTACAGAGAGGGGAGTGTTACAGAGAGGGGAGTGTTACAGAGAGCGGAGTGTTACAGAGAGGGGAATGTTACAGAGAGGGGAGTGTTACAGAGAGGGGAGTGTCACACAGAAGGGAGGGTTACAGAGAGAGGAGAGTGTTACAGAGAGGAGAGTGTTACAGAGAGGGGAGTGTTACAGAGAGGGGAATGTTACAGAGAGGGGAGTGTTACAGAGAGGGGAGTGTTACAGAGAGGGGACTGTTACAGAGAGGGGAGTGTTACAGAGAGGGGAAGGTTACAGAGAGAGGAGAGTGTTACAGAGAGGGGAGTGTTACAGAGAGGGGAGGGTTACAGAGAAGGGAGGGTTACAGAAAGGGGAATGTTACAGAGAGGGGGAGTGTTACAGAGAGAGGAATGTTACAGAGAGGGGAGTGTTACAGAGAGGGGAGTGTTACAGAGAGAGGAATGTTACAGAGAGTGTGTGTTACAGAGAGGGTAGTGTTACAGAGAGAGGAGGATAACAGAGAGGGAGAGTTACAGAGAGGGGAGGATTACAGAGAGGGCAGCGTTACAGAGAGAGGGGAGTGTTACAGAGAGGGGAGTGTTACAGAGAGGGGACTGTTACAGAGAGGGGAGGGTTACTGAGAGGGGAAGGTTACAGAGAGAGGAGAGTGTTACAGAGAGAGGAATGTTACAGAGAGGGGAGTGTTACAGAGAGGGTAGTGTTACAGAGAGAGGAGGATAACAGAGAGGGAGAGTTACAGAGAGGGGAGGATTACAGAGAGGGCAGCGTTACAGAGAGAGGGGAGTGTTACAGAGAGGGGAGTGTTACAGAGAGGGGAGTGTTTACAGAGAGGGGAGTGTTACAGAGAGGGGAGTGTTACAGAGAGGGGACTGTTACGGAGAGGGGAGGGTTACAGAGAGGGGAAGGTTACAGAGAGAGAGAGTGTTACAGAGAGGGGAGTGTTACAGAGAGGGGAGGGTTACAGAGAGGGGAAGGTTACAGAGAGAGGGGAGTGTTACAGAGAGAGGAATGTTACAGAGAGGGTGTGTTACAGAGAGGGTAGTGTTACAGAGAGAGGAGGATAACAGAGAGGGAGAGTTACAGAGAGGGGAGGATTACAGAGAGGGCAGCGTTATAGAGAGAGGGGAGTGTTACAGAGAGGGCAGCGTTACAGAGAGAGGGGAGTGTTACAGAGAGGGGAGTGTTACAGAGAGGGGAGTGTTACAGAGAGGGCAGCGTTACAGAGAGAGGGGAGTGTTACAGAGAGGGGAGTGTTACAGAGAGGGGAGTGTTACAGAGAGGGGACTGTTACAGAGAGGGGAGGGTTACAGAGAGGGGAAGGTTACAGAGAGAGGAGAGTGTTACAGAGAGGGGAGTGTTACAGAGAGGGGAAGGTTACAGAGAGAGGAGAGTGTTACAGAGAGGAGATTGTTACAGAGAGGGGAGTGTTACAGAGAGGGGAGTGTTACAGAGAGAGGAGGATAACAGAGAGGGCAGCGTTATAGAGAGAGGGGAGCGTTACAGAGAGGAGAGTGTAACAGAGAGGGGAGTGTTACAGAGAGGGGAGTGTTGCAGAGAGGGGAGTGTTACAGAAAGGGGATTGTTACAGAGAGAGGAGTGTTACAGAGAGGGGAATGTTACAGAGAGAGGAGTACTACAGAGAGGGGAATGTTACAGAGAGGGGAGTGTTACAGAGAGGAAAGTGTTATACAGCAGGGAGTGTTACAGAGAGGGGAATGTTACAGAGAGAGGAGTGCTACAGAGAGGGGAATGTTACAGAGAGGGGAATGTTATAGAGAGGGGAATGTTACAGTGAGGGGAATGTTACAGAGAGGGGAGTGTTACAGAGAGGGGAATGTTACAGTGAGGGGAATGTTACAGAGAGGGGAGTGTTACAGAGAGGGGAATGTTACAGAGAGGGGAGTGTTACAGAGAGGGGAATGTTACAGTGAGGGGGAGTGTTACAGAGAGGGGAGTGTTACAGAGAGGGGAATGTTACGGTGAGGGGGAGTGTTACAGAGAGGGGAATGTTACAGAGAGGGGAATGTTACAGAGAGGGGAATGTTACAGAGAGAGGAGTGTTACAGAGAGGGGAATGTTATAGAGAGGGGAATGTTACAGAGAGGGGAGTATTACAGAGAGGGCAGCGTTACAGAGAGAGGGAAGCGTTACAGAGAGGGGAGTGTAACAGAGATGGGTGTGTTACAGAGAGGGGAGGGTTACAGACATGGGAGTGTTACAGAAAGGGGAATGTTACAGAGAGGAGAGGGTTACAGAGAGGGGCGTGTTACAGAGAGGGGAGTGTTACAGAGAGGGGAGGGGGTTACAGAGAGGAGAATGTTACAGAGAGAGGAGAGTGTTACAGAGAGGGGAGTGTTACAGAGAGGGGAGGGTTACAGAGAAGGGAGGGTTACAGAGAGGGGAATGTTACAGAGAGGGGAGTGTTACAGAGAGAGGAATGTTATAGAGAGGGGAGTGTTACAGAGAGGGTACTGTTACAGAGTGAGGAGGATAACAGAGAGGGGAGAGTTACAGAGAGGGGAGGATTACAGAGAGGGCAGCATTACAGAGATAGGAGTGTTACAGTGAGGGGAATGTTACAGAGAGGGCAGCGTTACAGAGAGAGGGGAGTGTTACAGTGAGGGGAGTGTTACAGAGAGGGGAGTGTTACAGTGAGGGGAGTGTTACAGAGAGGGGAGTGTTACAGTGAGGGGAGTGTTACAGTGAGGGGAGGGTTACAGAGAGAGGGCAATGTTACAGAGAGAGGGGAGTGTTACAGAGAGGGAAGGGTTGCAGAGAGGGGAATGTTACAGAGAGGAGAGTGTTACAGAGAGGGGAGTGTTACAGAGAGGGGAGTGTTACCGAGAGTGGTGCGTTACGGAGAGAGGGGCATGTTAGAGAGAGAGGAGACTGTTACAGAGAGGGGAGGGTTACAGAGAGAGGGGAGTGTCTCTCATAAAATGACGCCCGGTGAATTTGGGCGGAACTCCTGATGTCACTCCGCCCCATTTAAACTTTCAGGTAGGCAGTGTCTCAGCAAAATCAGCTGTGGGCCCGCTGACCTGTCAATGGCCAACTGAGGCCACTGACAGAGTGGTTAGAGTAATTACTGGACCCGCCTGTCTAACCTTAAGGTTGCCGGACAGGCCAGGAGTGCTGGCGGGAATTAGAAAAAGCCTGAAACGGTTTCGTGTAGGTTTTAAAAAATGTAATGAAATGTTTTTAAAAAAGTTATGGACATGTCCCAAATCTGGTGACAATGTCAGATGAGAGGTCATGTCAGGGAAAGATTATGTTTGTGCATTGACCATTTTTGAACTTGGCGCCAATCTCCCTGAGGCAGCACTTAGCCTCAGGGAGGTGAGCGCGCTCTTTCGTGTGCTTGCGGGAAAGAGCCCACTCCCGGCTTAGGGAATCCCTCCCCCGCTCCCGCATAGGGAGCGCATAGCGCTTCCTGGCGGACCTCACGCTGGGCGTGCCTTAATTGGCGGCGCGCACCCAATCGGGGGGCGCCGATCAGAGGCATGCCTCTTGCGTGCCCACGCTTCAACCTCCCCCCCCCCGCAATGGGAGGGAAAATCCTGCCCGATGTGTTATGAAGGAGCAGAATATTCCCACCCGCTATCGTTACAGATGAACCCGTCGCTGAATCCGCTGACATTGACCGCTTTGGCATTCCCACAAAGCGCCGGAGAGCGGGAGTCATACCCCTCGGCTTCGGGTCACCAAATCCCGGTCGGTCAGAACCGGGACACACTGAAAAGCTTTGGGAAGGTGCGGTGTCCACGGTAACTGACGTGTTGGGTGACCAATGGCAGGAAGAAGGTGGGGGTGGGAGGGGCAGTTGAAGGAGGGGAGTTCAACTGATGCCATATCCCCTGCGATGTGTCCAGCCTGGGCTGACCACCCTACTCTGTGGATTGTTAAAAAGGTGTCACTAGGAGTTGCCCTGTCTGTGCAGAAACAGTCATGGTGGCTCCATTGGAGCCATGAAGGGGTGGAGGGGGGGGTTGGTGGGGGGGGTGGGGGTGGGGAAGGGGTGGTGGGGGAGGAGTGATGGGTCCACTGCACCCAATGCAAGGCAACGTGACAAGGGGTGTTTACAGGAAGAAGGATGGGATCCCGCACAGCTCCTACCCCAACACCACCACCACCCCCTCCAACCAACGCCCTGTTTACCTTTGACAAGAAGGGAAGAGGTGAAAAAAAAACGGGGGATGTTTGAACCATTCTTTAGGAAATTGCCGGGACACTGAATGGAAAGACCGGGACTGCCCCAGGAAATTTGGGAAGTCCGGTCACCCTGCCCAGGTTAGGAGTCAATAAGAGGCACCAGGCGGGAGAAAGCAGGATGGGGGGGTCATAGCGTGTGAAGCTCATTAACTGCAGCTTGACAATCCAGTGGCCGGTACAAGGATACGGCACTCTACAATCCTGGGCCTTTTTGAATGTTATAGAAACGGCAGCAAGTGTCGACATCTCACTGTCTTGAAAGTGAACAGCCATTTAATTCCTGTCTTCAGTTGTTTTCCCTCCAGTGCAGCCGGCTCAAAGAGAAAAAGGCTCTTTCAAACAGAATCATTGTCCTCTTGGCTGCCACTGCACGGTTAGATTATAGAGCGGCTTAACCATGATAAACAAGCTGTCTTGTAGTCTGGCGCCTTTGAGATGAGGCATTGTTAGTTAGTCCCAGTAACATCTCCACCCACATAGCTTGGGTACTGAGGGAATGTGCATTTACTTAACATACAAGTCAGGAGCAGGAAGGAGTAGGCCACTCGGCCCCTCGAGCCTGCTTCCCACCGCTCGATAAGTCCGTGGCTGATCTGATCGACCCCACATTCCTGCCTACCACCCGCACCCCCCCATAACCTTTCACCCCCTTGCTTATCGAGAATGTATCTACCTCTGCCTTAAAAATATTCAAAGGCTCTACCTTTTGAGGAAGAGAGTTCCAGCAAGGCCAAAATTTCAGAGCAGAGGCCATTTAGGAAACACTGTGTTATTTTTCCTTTTTAGGCCCACCCTTGAGATCCATTTGCTACACTGTTGTCCACTCACTTAATCTACAAGTATCTTTTCCAAATTGAACACTTTCCTCCACACAGCTTACAATTCTTCTCCCTCCCTATTTATCAATCCTTAGATGCCAACATTTGTTGCCCATCCCTAATTGCCCTTGAACTGAGTGACTTGCTCAACCATTTCAGGGGGCAGTTAAGAGTCAACCACATGGCTGTGGGGTTTGGAGTCACATGTAGGCCCAGACCGGGTAAGGAGGGCAGATTTCCTCCCCTAGTGATATTAGTGAACCAGATGGGTTTTTATAACAGTCCATGATAGCTTCATGGTCACCATCATTGAAACTAGCTTCATATTCCAGATTTATTGATTGAATTTAAATTCCATCAGCTGCTGTGGTGGGATTTGAACCCATGTTCCTCAGAGAATTTGCCTGGGCCTCTACATTGCTAGTCCAGTGACAATACCACTGCACCACCATCTCCCCCTGTGTCATTGGCAAACTTGGATGCATGGCTCTCTGTTCAGTCCATCTGAGTTATTAATGAACACAATGAATAATTGAGGCATCAACACCGAGGCAGGACTGCATGAGTCACATCCTGATGTGAGGGTCTTTGAGAGGGTGCAGAGGAGATTGACCAGAATGGTCCTAGGGGTGAGGCGATTTTAGCAACAGGGTTAGGGGGTTGGAGAAGCTGGGGTTGTTCTCCTTGGGGCAAACGAGATTGAGGGGGAGGATTTGATAGAGGTGGACAAGATGGTGACAAGTTTAGATAAGGTAGACATTGGCTGATGGTACTAGGACTTGGGGGAGCGGGGCAGGGGGACAGATTTAAGGTTTTGGGTGAGGGGGAGGGATGTGAGGAGGAACTTGCTTACAGAGTGAGCGGTAATGACCTGGAACTCACTGCCTATGAGGTGGGGAGGTGGTGGGGGAGGGGGTGCGGAAGCGGAGACAATGTTGGGAGGAATGCAGGCCAGGACGCTAAGAGACCTCTTGACTCTCCCTCATGTGAGAGACTTTTTAGCCTCCTGGACCAATGACACGGCATACAATCCCTCTTCGAAGCAGGCAAAAAATGAGCAACGTTCCTTCAGTATTGCAAGTTGTCAGCCTGGATTATGTGCTTGAGTCCCAGAGTGAATTCTGACTCGGGAACAAGGCTGCTACAAACTGAGCCCAGCTGTCGGCACTCGATGCCCTCTTGAAGGTTGTTATAGCAACAGCGGAGACAGGAATACTCTGGGAAAGTAGCTGTGCTGAGGTGGGTGTGGGGTCTGAGGCCTGGGGGCTAGGATCTGAGGTCATTGGGGGGGGGGGGTGGCATGTGCAGGGCTGAGGCCTGGGGTCTGGGATCTGTGATATGGGACGGGGTGCGGGTCCGAGGCCTGGGGTCTGGGATCTGGGGCCTAGGTGGATTGTTGTTGGGACCAAGGACTGGGGGCTAGGATCTGAGGTCTTGGTGGGGGTGAGGGGTGGTGCAGGGCCGAGGCCTGGGGTCTGGGATCTGTGTTATGGGGCGGGGGGGGGGGGGGGGAGTGGATTTGCGGGGACAAGGACTGGGGGCTAGGATCTGAGGCCTGGAGCGGGTGCAGAGCTGAGGCCTTGGGTCTGGGTGCTGGGATATGGGATTGGGGTGTGGGGCCTAGTCATGGGGTCTGGGATCCGGAGCCCTGGGGGTGCTGGCGTTGTGGAGCCAAGGCCTGGGGCCTGAGATCCAGGATGTTGTGGGGGGGGGGGGGGGGTGTGGGGGGGGAGGAACCAGCTGAGGGGGAGCGGGGACCGAGTCCTGGGGCTGGGATTTGTGACCTGACAGTCACTTCTTCCCCCACATCCCATCAATGGTTTAGGATTTGAGTCTGATTTATGAAGTTTTCCCCATTTATCCATCTTCATTATCGCTGCTTTGGCATTCCAGCAAGGAGGAGAAACCCAAGTGGAGGGAAAGAGGAGGGGATGCATGAGTGGGGATGGGCGGAGAGGGAGTGTTGGAGGAAGTGGGGCTGAGTAGGGAGGGAGGGCATGAGTGAGTGTTAGGAGGAAATGGTGGTCTAGATGTCATGCCCCTGTCCTGGCAATCACAGAACCCAGGTTAATGTTCTGGAGACATGGGTTCAAATCCCACTATGGCAGCTGGTGGAATTTAAATTCAATTAATAAAGTTTGTGATTAGTCTCAGTCATGGTGACCATGACAACCATCTTCAATTGTTGTTAAATACCCCATCTGGTTCACTAATGCCCCCTTTAGGGGGAGGAAATCTGCCGTCCTTACCCAGTCTGGGCCTACATGTGACTCCAGACCCCACAGCGAATGCGGTTGACTCTTAACTGCCCCCTCTGAAATGGGCAAACGAGCCACTCAGTTCAAGGGGCAATTAGGGATGGGCAACAAATGCTGGGCCTCGCCAGCGACGCCCACGTCCCGTGAAAAACAAAAGGAAAGTTGCGGGGATGAGGTGAGGCGAGCGTGCCGTCGGGGAAGCAGAGTGGACTGCAATCTGCCCGTGGATGGAGGGGTGGGGGAAGAGGGGCTGCACTGAGCCTTCTGTCACTGTGGAGCATGGAGAGTTTGGCTAAAACCTATAATAACATTTTACAAAGCGCTTTTAAAAAAAAAACACAGATTTTTACATTTATTTGATATATTATTAAATGTTGACCTGGAATACACAAACCTAAATAACATCATACCAAAGGGTTGCCATCAGTGTTGTTACTGGTTTGTTTTCACTGGCACCCGGGGGGTGGGGGGTCATGGTAATTTTCCGGGGGTAATTCGTTCATGGGATGGTGGCATCTCAGGCAAGGCCCGCCTTTGTTGCCCATCCTAATTGCCCCTGAGAAGGTGGCGGTGGGTTAAAATGGGGATTCATTAGAAAAGAGTGTGCAAAACACGGCCTTAGTCCTTTGATTCGTTTTCGGATGTACATAAACCAGCAAGGTCTTGCTCTGTTGCTCTCAGGGACTTCATCCCATATTACATTCACTGACTGTACTGAGTGCTGAAATACTGAGGTAACTCTGCTGGTTTTATACAAATGCACTGGACCGCAGTCTTGATGGTGATACGCAAAGGGAAAACCCACTGCGGTGACCAGGTGAGGCAGGGTTCAGTTACTTCCCGCTTTTCCCACTCCCTGGCCCGCGAGATTTATTTGAAAGTCTGACTGCGCCAGATTCGACATGGGTAGTTAACCGCTTACATGCTGATTGCCAGGAACTCAGTCCGGCAGGCTTTTGTGAGTTTAAACACAAAAGGGGTCGGTTTTCGTTGTGCTAAAAACACACCCAGGTGAAGATGTAAGACAAAGATCCACTAAAGGTAGACGCACACACAGACACACATTTGCGGGCACGTACACACACACACACACATACAGGCACATGCTTACACAGGCACAGGCATGCACACACACAGGCACAGGCACACGCACGCACACAGACCATCTTTGAAGTAATCGGGGACATTAGCAGGTACGAAATTCCACAGCTGGGTTGTCTTGGCATGCCCTATGTGCAACCCACACTGGAAGCTTCCAGAAACTTGACCAGCCTGCAAGATGCAGAGATGTCAGGTGACCTCTGGCAGCCATCTTAAGTCAGCGTCTTGTGTTTCAACAGCTGAGACTGTCTTTTTCAAAAAGTTCCACATGCGGGATAAAATTGAAACGTATTATTTGACATCGCTACAGCTCTGTCACAACACTTGAATTCAAATAATTGCACCTGTTTGAAACAACCTAGACGCACTTGGGTTTCACTACGTATCATTAAAAAAGTGCTACAATTACATGAAACCCCGCCACAAAAAAATTTCAGACCTTCGTGCCTTCGGCCACTCTCAGCTCCGCAGAATGGAGTCATAGACTGATGACAGCACAGAAGGGGGCCATACAGCTCGTCATACCCATGTTGACTCTCTGCCAGAGCAATTTAGCTAGTTCCACTTCACCCCAGCCCTTCCCGCAGCAGCCCCCCAGCCCCGCCCCCCCCACCATGGGCTCATCCAGTTCCCTTTTGAAAGCCACAATTGAATTTGTCCTCCACCACGCTCTGAAAGTGCGACTTCCACATCCTACCCTCACCATGTGAAAACATTGTTGTCAATCATCTTAAATCCGTTCCCCTCGCCTCTCGACCCTTGCCCACCCCCCACCACCCACGCCAGTGGGAACAGTTTCTCCCTGTCGACTCTGTCCAGGCCCCATTCATGCTTTTGAGCACCTCTATCAAAGCTCCTTCCCCTCTCCGAGGTCAACCACCCGCCAGTGTCTCCAGCTAACCCAGGTAACGGAGGTCGCTCACCCCCGGAACCTTTCTCGTAAACCTGGAGGGGACGGTTTCAGTAGGCTCTGCCTGAAGAAGGAAGTTGCTGCAGAGCGCCTTGTAGATGGCACACAGTGCTGCCGCTGTGCGGCGGCGCAGGGAGTCACCGTTTAAGGTGGTGGAGCATTTTTTAATTCTTTTGCGGGATGTGGTCCTCGCTGGCTGGGCCCAGCGTTTATTGCCCACCCCTAATTGCCCCTTGAGAAGGCGGTGGCGACCCTCCTTCTTGAACCACTGCAGTCGAGGTGGTGTCGGTACACCCACAGCGCTGTTAGACCATAAGACCATAAGACATAGGAGCAGAAATTAGACCAGTCGGCCCATCGAGTCTGCTCCACCATTCAATCATGGCTGATAAGTTTCTCAACCCCATTCTCCCGCCTTCTCCCCGTAACCTTTGACCCCCTTACCAATCAAGAACCTATCTATCTCGCTCTTAAATACACTCAATGACCCGGCCTCCACAGCCTTCTGTGGCAATGAATTCCATAGATTCACCACTCTCTGGCTAAAGAAGTTTCTCCTCATCTCTGTTCTAAAAGATCCTCCCTTTACTCTGAGGCTGTGCCCTCGGGTCCTAATCTCTCCTACTAATGGAAACATCTTCCCCACGTCCACTCTATCCAGGCCTTTCAGTATTCTGTAAGTTTCAATCAGATCCACCCCTCGTCCTTCTAAACTCCATCCAGTATAGACCCAGAGTCCTCAAACATTCCTCATATGTTAAGCCTTTCGTTCCTGGGATCATTCTCGTGAACCTCCTCTGGACCCTCTCCAGGGCCGGCACATCCTTTGACCTAGCGACAGTGAAGGAATGGCCGATATATTTCCAAGTCAGGATGGTGAGTGGCTCGGAGGGGAACTTGCAGGTGGTGGTGTTCCCATGTGTCTGCTGCCCTTGTCCTTCTAGATGGTAGCAGTCATGGGTTTGGAAGGTGCAGTCGAAGGAGCCTTGGTGAGTTCCTGCAGTGCATCTTGTAGATGATACACACACTGCTGCCACTGTGGTAAGAGTTAAGGTTAGCTAGCTTCAGTCCGTCTTTCTGAAGATTAGAAGATTGGGGATTAATTTAAGGTGATGAGGAGTGAGTGTCTTTGGAATTCATCTGAGGAGCTTGTCAGCTCTGCTGCTAGTTAATTTAAAATCATTTAATACATGCAAGACCATGCAGAGTGACACAGGTGCTGATGATTAACTTTAATTTTTAGGGTCTCTTTTCTTCACAGTAATTTGGAATAATTAAATCCGCTATAATTAGGTGTCATTTGCGATGTAAATATATGCGCAAAGTACCATAAGTGTCTTCCCTCCATTCACTTATGTTAAATGCCCCTTTTTTAGCTGGGTGACTTTATCACACTTTGGCTCGGGCGTAAGACTGGGCCCCAGGCTCAGCGCCAGGCGGCCAGGGCCTGCCTGAATCTAGAGGCCTGAGGATCATTGTTCAGTGGTCGCCAGGGCCTCACCCGGATGTCGGGCATGAGCTCTCGGTGCTGGAGACACCCCCATGGGCCATTGGCTGCAATGGGGCTTAGGTAGGCCCCAGGAAGCAGGGCGGTTCAGACCAGGGCTTATTGGAGTTGGCACAATTGCGAGACTTGTTGGAGGGACGCCACTGCTGACTCAACTGGGCGTTTGATTTTAACGAGAACCATGTCTTTCAATCAGTTACCTCTAGGGGCCTTTAAAGAATCCTCCAATTCTGGCTCCTGCAGTACGCTCCGATTTAATTGCTCCACCATTGGCGGCCGGGCCTTCAGCTGCCTGGGGAGGGAGGCCCTAAGCTCTGGAATTCCCTCCCTAAACCTCTCTGCTCCTTTTAAGACGCTCGTTAAAACCGACCTCTTTTGACTGACTCAGCTAATGGGTCACCTGTCCGTAATATCTCCTCGTGTGGCTCGAGTTTTTGTTTGATTTGCTAATGCTGCTGTGAAAGACCACTGGATATTTTGTAACATTCAAGCCCCAAGTTCTGCCCTACTCATTGCAGACTAATTTCTCAGTGGGACCCAGTTCCCTAATTTGCGATCTCTCTCTCCGTGACTTTTTAAAGAAAGTCTTGCCTTTATGTAACACTTTCTTTGACCTCGAGACACCCCAAAGTGCTTCACAGTCAATGAAGTACTTCTGAAGAGTAGGCACTGTTGTAATGGAGGAAGTACAGGAGCAAGCTTGCACACAGCAAGCTCCCGCAAACAGGAATGTGACTGAACTGGACCAGCCATATAAATAGTGTCCACAGAGCAGGTCAGAGGCTGGGAATCCTATGCTGAGTCACTCACCTCCTGACTCCCCAAAGCCTGTCCACCATCTACAAGGCACAAGTCAGGAGTGTGATGGAATACTCCCCACTTGCCTGGATGAGTGCAGCTCCCACAACACTCAAGAAGCTCGACACCGTCCAGGACAAAGCAGCCCCCCTTGACTGGCACCCCATCCACCACCTTCAACATTAACTCCCTCCACCACCGATGCACAGTAGCAGCAGTGTGTGTACCATCTACAAGATGCACTGCAGCAACTCACCAAGGCTCCTCAGTCAGCACCTTCCAAACCCACGACCGCTACCATCTAGAAGGACAAGGGCAGCAGGCACATGGGAATACCACCACCTGCAAGTTCCCCTCCGAGTCACTTGCCATCTTGACTTGGAAATATATTGAAATGGGAGGTGACAGGAAGGTCTTGCGGACTGAGCGGCGGTGTTCCGCAAAGTGGTCACTGTTCTGCAATTAGTCTGTCCAAGATAGAGGAAAGTGCATTGGGAGCAGCGAATATGGTAGACTATATCGAAGGAGGTGCAAGTGAATCACTGCTTCACCTGGAAGGTGTGTTTGTGGCCTTGGACGGTGAGGAGGGAGGAGGCAAAGGGGAGAGTGACACACCTCCTGCGATTGCAAGGGAAGGTGCTGTGGGACAAGGTGTTGGGGGTGATGGAGGAGCGGACCGTGGTGTCGCTGGTGTTACACCTCCAAGAAGTGTGTACTTTTCAAAAAGATCGCCTCTGAACTCCAGAGACCGAGGGCAATTCCCTCTTCCCAGGGATTAATCGAGTGAGCTTTCACTGCACTGCTCCAAGAATGGACCTTCTCCCTTTCCTGTGACCCCCGTGTATACATGTTTGACATGATTTAGCTCTTAAAATGAGGGCAAATTCCATTTTGCACTCCTCGAGTGTTAGCCCTTGTTGAAATCAACAATCTGCATGAGTTGTGTCGGTGATAATCAGCTTGAGACCGGGGTAAATTCCCACAAATTGATGGTTAGCGTGGGCTCACAAAATCCCTTCGCACACAGCTTTAATGTTGTTGCTAAACTATTTATTACAAATGAGTTAAAAATGATTGTAAAATATCATATCACAGGATTTTATGTGAATGCATTAACTGGGAGGCGGTGGAAGAAATTAAACCCCCTGGTGCTTTTTTAAAACATTCTAACTAATGGCAGCAGTGCAACTGAAACGAAATCCACCTCAATCTTTTTCCAAAGACAGACACAGGGCTATATTTTTTAAATTCATTTACGGGTTGTGGGCTTTGCTGGCTGGGCCCAGTATTTATTGCCCATCCCCAATTGCCCCTTGAGAAAGCAGAGAGGAGGAGGTCACCTCAACCTTGACCGAGCATGTCACTGTGGAGCCCTGGTTGAACTGGAGCCAGAGGGGAGACCTGACATCGGAAGGTGATCAAGGTGCAGCACCTTTCAAAGACGCCATCTCTACCACCCAGAAGGGCAACGGCAGAAGGTGTCCACTGTGGTGGCTGGCCAAACAGCACAGTCTCAGGGTACCACTGCTGGGGTTTCTCCAACAAGTCACCTTTAGCAGCTCTGGTGATGATCTTTATGTTTGTTCATGGGGGTGTGCGTGTGTCGCTGGCTGGGCCCGGCATTTATTGCCCGTCCCTAATTGCCCCTTGAGAAGGTGGCGGTGAGCTGCCGCCTCGAACCGCCTGTGGTGTAGGTTATCGGGGAGGAGGCGGGGAATGTGGGGTTGAGGTTACAATCAGATCTTATTGACCCCAGAGGTGAAACTGGGCCCCAAGGCCCCGAGCAACCCAGCTAGGCCTCTAAGCCCTTGCCGAGGCGACAATTCGTTTGAGCAGAACGTCAAAGACAGGCTGACTCCCGCCGTTGTCTGTGGATCAAGCTCTGAGGGCTTTGGCCTGGGTGCTGTTTGTGTGTGTGTGTGTGTGTTTGTGTGTGTGTTTTCTTCCCCCACCCACACCCCCCCCACCAACCATCTTTGAAACGCTAATGAAGTTGAGACAGCGGCAAGGGATGGCCTGTCTCTGTGTCTCCATGGCGATCCCTGGTGGGCGGATTGGAGTCCGGGGGGGGGGAAGAGCTCCCTTTTTCTCCTGCTGCCTTGCCTTCAGCTAAATCTCACATAGAATCTAAAGGTCAAAGACATCGGCAATCAAGTAAGATTAGCAGGGAGAGGGAAAAGTCGATTGCAAGGTTGTTTTAGCAAAGGGAAAGTGCTGACTCGGGGGGGGAAAACAAATGGGACTTTAAAAGAAACCAGGCAGGAAGTTATTGCTGTAGATGTGAGTAAACACTGTCTGCGTCCAGTGGAGGAGATGGCAAATCCACCCCCCCCCCTCCACCCGGGAGGTGGGGTGGGGGCTCTGCTTTAGTTTGGAGACAGAACTTAAGGGATACACTTGGTCTTTTGGATGTGGCACTAAACTGAGGCCCAATCTGTCCACTTGTATTTTATTCATTCGTGTGGGCCATCTCTAGGTAGGCCCAGTGTTTATTGCCCATCCCTAACTGCCCCTGGAGAAGGTTGGGGGAGGGGCGGGGGTGGGGTGAGCCGCCGCAGTCCGTGCGGGTGTAGGTACACCCACCGTGCTGTTAGGGAGGGAGTTCCAGGGTTTTGACCCAGCGACAGTGAAGGGACGGCCGATGTATTTCCAAGTCGGGATGGATGGGGGAGGGTGACTCTCCGGCGCGGGTACCTGGCGACAACATTTTTAGGAAGGACCGAGGGAGTTCTCCCTGGCGCCCTGATCCCAATGTTTATCGTTAAATACGCAAAAACTGATGACCTCCTCCTTGCTGTTTGGGGAATCGAGTTTCCTTTCCTTTATTCGTTCACGGGATGTGGGCGTGGCTGGCGAGGCCCAGCATTGTGTTGCCCATCCCTAATTGCCCCTTGAACCGAGTGGCTCGCTCGGCCCATTTCAGAAGGGCAGTTAAGAGACAACCACGTCGCTGTGGGGCCTGGGTTCACAAGTAGGCCCAGACCGGGTAAGGACAGGAGAATTTCCCACCCTAAAGGGGACATTAGTGAACCAGATGGGGCTTTCACGACAATCGATGGGAGTTGTCATGGCCACCATCCCTGAGACTGGCTTTATAGTTCCATTTAACTTTGAGTGGAAACTTGGACCATGAAACATGCAGATAATTTTGAGCGAAGCTGCTAACTGCACCCAAAGCCAATAGCTCCAACCCAGGCCGCGTACGCAGATCAGTTTAGACCATAAGACATAGGAGCAGAAATTAGGCCATTCGGCCCATCGTGTCTGCTCCGCCATTTAATTAAGTGAGTACGGAGGTCGGAGTTTTAAGTTCCAGCACCTTAAGCTACGACCAAAATGGTGAGAAGACTCATGTACGCGAGCCACTCGCTCGCTTAGCTTTGATGTGCCTCTTTTACAAGCTACACCTCCTGCGTAGATAACTTATGGGCTTGAGAATTTGTGGCAGACGCATTTCCCATTCCCGGCTCTGTGGAGTGAAGCCCGTGGAACCGCCCTCAACACCAGAACGAACAGGGACAAGAAGGAGGCCATTTAGCCCCTCAGGGCACCCCTCCCCCACCGCACCCCCCCCCCCCCCCCCCCCCCCCCCCCCCCCACCCCACCCCACCTCCAGTCCATTGGAGAAGGGCAAACAGGGCCATGGCACTCAGTGACCGGCGGGTGAACCAGCTCGGCATGGAGCCAAAGCCAGAACGAGGAGCCTCGGTAGACTTCGCGCCAGGTGCGCTCCTGCAACACGGAGAAGAAGTCGAGAGAGACAAAAGGGGAAAAAATCTAGGCATCGTCGCTCTCCCCCGTTATTTTAACCCAAGGCCTCGGACTTGCTGCCTGAACCTGCCTTTCACTCCCCACAAGTGAGAAACGTGCAGGGCTTCGGTCGCTAGGACGGAAGGGCGGGGGTGGGGGTTCGGGGACGGCGGGCGGGGGGCGGGGGTGGGGGTGGTGGTGGTGGTGGGTGGGGGGGGGTGGGGGGAAGGGGGCGGACCGGATTTCGGGATGGAGAGCCGGCGGTGGGGAGGGTGGGGGGGGGGGTGGTGCGGGGGGTTGGGGGGAGTTACAGCCAGGTGAAGCGCGGCCGTGAAGCGAAGCCGCCCCCGCGGCCTGGGAGTAGGCCCTCGGTGCAGCCTGAGGCCCTTAGGCCGGCTGCTCGTAAAAGGCCAACCTGCCCTCTCCGTCGGACCGGCCGCTGGCGGCGAGGCTGAGGGGGACCCTCCTGACGGCGGTGTAATTAAAAAGCCCAGATAAATTGGAGCCGATTTTGAAGCAAATAACTGAGAATGTCATCTGTGCACCCTGCAGTGGTTGCCATGGCAGCCGGCAGTTAAAATCCACTCGCAGCGAGCCTCGCCTCATTAAAGAGCTGGCATTGTGGGACGCCGGTGCTAAATCACTGTTGTATCCTGGTGGCCGGTGACTGTCAGAGAGCAACCCAACGGCTCTCGGCCTTATTTTGCCTCCAAGCTCTCTCTCGCTCCCTTTCTCTCTCAGACTCTCCTGTCCCCACCGACGTCCTGTTTCCTTCACTTCTAAAAAAAGACCTTGCGTCTAAACGGTGCTTCCCGTGACCTCCGTCTGCCCCGGTGCGCTTCACGGTCATTGACAGCAGCCACTCTGCTCTGTAATGTCGGAAACGTGTGTGGCAGCCAATTTGCGCACAGCAAGCTCCCCAGAAACTGCAGGGCGATGACGACCAGATAACCTGCTGCCCGCCACATGGCTTGACGGATAAATATCGGCCCCGGGGACCCTGGGAGAACTCGCCGCCCCCACCCCCACCACCCTGCCACCACCCGCCCTGCGCCCCCCCCCCCCCCCCACCCCCCCAACCAAACCGCCTCCATCGATGCTCCTCCAAATGTAGACGTGGGCTCTTTTATAAAAGCAAAATACTGCGGACGCTGCAAACCTGAAACAAAACCAGAAAATGCTGGAAAAACTCAGCAGGTCCGGCAGCGTCTGTGGAGAGAGAAGCAGAGTCAACGTTTCGAGTCCGTGTGACTCTTCTTCAGAGCTAAAGAGGAGGAGAAATGTGATGAAATTTATGATGTTTAAGGTGGGGGGGGTTGGTGGGGTTGGAGCAGGTGAAGCTGGATAGAAGGCCAGCGATAGGTGCGGGTGGGGGCTAAAGAGGGACTGACAAAGGTGTCATGGACGAATAGACAAAGGGAGCGTTAATGGTAGTGGTAAGGGCTAAAGGAGGTGTTAATGGCGGCAAAGGTCAGAAAGCAGAATGTGATAATAGCAGAATAAGGGTCAGCACTCTGTGAAAGGACAACATGGACCAAGTAACAGACGGCCCTTGTGGGGTTGGGGTGGGGAGAGGAGGCAGCGGTGGGGGAAAAGGATAGAGAAAGGGATAAAAAAAGGGAATAAAACGATGAGAATAAAAATGAAAATAAATGGATAAAAAGTAAAGCATAAATGTAAATTTTTAAAAAGGGGATTTAAAAAGGGGGTGAAGATAGAGGAGAGAGTTCCTGGTCTGATGTTGTTGAATTCAATGTTAAGTGTGGAAGGCTGTAGGGTTTTTGATGTTCCTCTCATGTGGAAGAGGGTCCTCCATTTAATATGACCCTGGCCCACCCCAAGTCAATCTGTTTCCTTCCCCCATGACCTCTCTCAATGGGATCACCCCCCCTTGCGATCTCTACCTGGTGTGCTCTCTCTCTTTCTCCCCGTGATCTCTCTCCCCATAATTCCAGTCCCCTTGACCTCCCTGCCCGCAATCTCTCCCTGAGTGATCTCTCTGCTTCCACAGTCTCCCCCCACCTCCTCGATCTCCCTCACCACTCACCCTCTCCCCCCTCACCGTCACTCCCACCCCTCCAGTTCCTGGTTACCCATTGAGCGTCAGGCGCACCCACCCACCAGCTAGCCCCTCCCACGGCCCGCTGTCCACCAGTCAGGAACCTTGAGTATGAAAAGGTCCGGGTGAGAACGTTTAACAAGAGGACTGCTGCCTTTCCCCCAATTCTGGGTTTCTCTGTCACTGACGGTTAACGACAACTATGCCTCTGACATAATGAAGTCATCCCAAGGCACCTAATATTGTCGAACAAAATATGCTGTTGAGCCACATGAGATATTAGGGCCAGATGGCTAAAAGCTGGTCAAAGAGGCTGGTTTTCAGCCTCTTAAAGGAGGAGAGAAGGAGGTGGAGAGTTGTAGGAAGGGACTTTCAGAGATTGAGGTCAAGGCAACTGAAGACACAGACACTAGGGATGGAGCCATTATGATTGGAAATGTACAACAGCATCTCCCAAACCCACGGCCACTATCACCTAGAAGGACAAGGGCAGCAGACACATGGGGAACACCACCACCTGCAAGTTCCCCTCCGAGCCACTCACCGTCCCGACTTGGAAATATATCGGCCATTCCTTCACTGTCGCTGGGTCAAAATCCTGGAGCTCCCTCCCTAACAGCGCTGTGGGTGTACCTACACCACAGGGACTGCAGCGGCTCAAGAAGGCGGCTCACCCACCACCTTCTCAAGGGGGCAATTAGGGATGGGCAATAAATGCTGGGCCTGGCCAGCTGGCATCCCATGAATGAATGAATGTTTTGAAAAAGGATAAATTAAAAAGGAAAGGCCGGAAATAGAGGAATGCAAATATCTCGGAGGGTTGTTGTGGGGGTTGGGGGGATGGGGAGGTTTGAAGGGATGGGGAGGAGAGACGAGGCCAAAGAGAGATTTGGAAGGAAGGATGGGAACTTTGTAATTGAGACTTTGCTTGATAGGGTGCCAGTGTTGGCCAGCGCGCACAGGCGGGACTGGGGAAGGGGACCTGCTGCGAGTTAGGACACAGGCAGCAGGACTTTGGATGACCTCAAGGTCACCGAGGGCAGAATGTGGGAAGGCCCAGTGTGCGGGGTGAGTCGAATGGTCGCGAGTTCTGGACGTAACGGAGGCACGGACGAGGGCTTCAGCAGCCGATGAGCTGAGGCGAGGCGCAGTCGAGGGGCGTTATGGAGGTGGAACCGGGCAGTCGTAGCGAAAGCACGATTATGAGGCACAGGGTTAGGGGTTGTGGGACTGGAGGAGATTGCGGAGATGGGTGAGGGCCGAGGGCGTGGCGAGATTCGAGAACAAGGACAGGGAATTTGTAAATCGTTCCCCTTCTCTCCTTCCCATAAGTGTGGGGGCCACCATCAGCACAGGTGGTAAAAGACCCACAGCAGAAACTAACATTGATTTTCCTTTTCTGGTAACCCTGAGTCCAGTCGTAGCTGAGATTGGACAATTCGGCGCCAAGCAAGATCGTAGCTACGGCCTCCCTTGTCCTTATGGCTCGGTATGAATCCGGAGAGTGAGGCTGCCATCTCCTTGAAGTGGATTCCTTCCCAGAGTGTTTCCTTTTTAGCACACAGACCTGTTAATTTAACCTTTCTCACTCCATTTTCTCCCCATCTGCTTCTCATTTCCATATTAATTGACATTTTAGTTAACTGTGTTGTGTTGCACACAAATCGCTCGTTGGCATCTGGAATTTAATTTTACTTCTGTCTCAGCTTACCCACTGTGAAAGCCTTCACCCAGGCCCTTGTACACTCCAGGCTCGATCATTCAAACACTGCCAAGGCCCTAACTCATCCCAAGCCCCATTCACCCATTCTGCCACATGCTTACTCACCTCCATTAGCTTCCCATCCAGCAATGCATTGAATTTAAAACTCCCTTCTTTGTTAGTAAATCCCACCACAGCCTCACCCCCTCACTCCCTCTGTACCCTCCTCCAGTCCCTACAACCCTCCCTACCTCTGTAACTTCCTCCAGTCCCAACATCCCTCCCTATCTCTGTAACCTCCTCCAGCCCCTACAACCCTCCCTATCTCTGTAACTCCTCCAGCCCCTACAACCCTCCCTACCTCTGTAACCTCCTCCAGCCCCTACAACCCTCCCTACCTCTGTAACCTCCTCCAGCCCCTACAACCCTCCCTATCTTATGTAACCTCCTCCAGTCTCTTCACCCCTCCCAATCTCTGTAACCACCTCCAGCCCTTACAACCGTCCCTATCTCTGTAACCTCCTCCAGCCCCTAAAACCCTCCCTATCTTTGTAACCTCCTCCAGCCCCTACAACCCTCCCTATCTCTGTAACCACCTCCAGCCCCTACAACCCTCCCTATCTCTGTAACTTCCTCCAGCCCCTACACCCCTCCCTATCTCTGTAACCTACACCAGCCCCTACAACCCTCCCTATCTCTGTAACCTCCTCCAGCCCCTACAACCCTCCCTATCTCTGTAACCTCCTCCAGCCCCTACAACCCTCCCTATCTCTGTAACCTCCTCCAGCCCCTACACCCCTCCCTATCTCTGTAACCTCCTCCAGCCTCTACACCCCTCCCTATCTCTGTAACCTTCTCCAGCCCCACAACCCTCCCTATCTCTGTAACCTCCTCCAGTCCCTACACCCCTCCCTATCTCTGTAACCTCCTCCAGCCCTTACAACCCTCCCTATCTCTGTAACCTCCTCCAGCCCCTACAACTCTCCCTATCTCTGTAACCTCCTCAGCCCCTACAACCCTCCCTATCTCTGTAACCTCCTCCAGCCCCTACACCTCTCCCTATCTCTGTAACCTCCTCCAGCCCTTACAACCCTCCCTATCTCTGTAACCTCCTCCAGCCCCTACATCCCTCCCTATCTCTGTAACCTCCTCCAGCCCCTACATCCCTCCCTATCTCTGTAACCTCCTCCAGCCCCTACAACCCTCTCTCTGTAACATCCTCCAGCCCCTACAACCCTCCCTATCTCTGTAACCTCCTCCAGCCCCTACAACCCTCCCTACCTCTGTAACCTCCTCCAGCCCCTACAACCCTCCCTATCTCTGTAACCTCCTCCAGCCCCTACAACCCTCCCTATCTCTGTAACCTCCTCCTGTCCCTACAGCCCTCCCTATCTCTGTAACCTCCTCCAGCCCTTACAACCCTCCCTATCTCTGTAACCTCCTCCAGCCCCTATAACCCTCCCTATCTCTGTAACCTCCTCCAGCCCCTACAACCCTCCCTATCTCTGTAACCTCCTCCAGCCCTTACAACCCTCCCTATCTCTGTAACCTCCTCCAGCCCCTACAACCCTCCCTATCTCTGTAACCTCCTCCAGCCCCTACACCTCTCCCTATCTCTGTAACCTCCTCCAGCCCTTACAACCCTCCCTATCTCTGTAACCTCCTCCAGCCCCTACAACCCTCCCTATCTCTGTAACCTCCTCCAGCCCCTACAACCCTCCCTATCTCTGTAACCTCCTCAGCCCCTACATCCCTCCCTATCTCTGTAACCTCCTCCAGCTCCTTCACCCCTCCCTATCTCTGTAACCTCCTACAGCCCCTACATCCCTGCCTATCTCTGTAACCTCCTCCAAACCCTACATCCCTGCCTATCTCTGTAACCTCCTCCAAACCCTGCAAACCTCTCTATATGTATAACCTCTTCCAGCCCCTGCAACCTTCTGAGATCTGGACACTTCAAACCCACCTCGCTGCCATTTTGTGGTCACTTGCGCATCCCCTGGTTTCAACTTATTCACCATCAGTGACTGACCTTTCAACTGCCTGGTTCAGGGTTGCCAACCCTCCAGGACTGGCCTGGAGTCTCCAGGAATTGAAGATCAATTTCCAGGACACAGCTATTGTGCAGCCCTGGAGAGAAATCATCCAGGCATTAAAAAAATATTGTCCTTTTTTGTCATTTTCTTTGACTATTTCTCTTTACCAGATATAAAAATATTGAAAATAGGGGCAAAAAGGCTGATTCTTGTTAGGCATAGGTTATCGGGGGGTTGGGGGGGTGCGGGGGGAGTGGGGTAGACGGGAATGTGGAACTCGTAACACAAACAGACCAGCCATGATCTGATTGAATGGCACAGCAGGCTCGAGGGGCCGAATGGCCTAATCTAGATATGACATCTTATGTTCTAATGAATGTCCGGCTGATATTCAAGCACCATCCAGTTGGGTCATGAGTCTTTTTGCTTTCCGATTGGCGTAGGAAGGTCGTATGTCACAAGGTTTGGTGTGTTGGCCGACTAGTGGCTGGAGATTGCTGGCGGGGGGGGGCAATTCATGTGATGAAACCTCCAGGAATGCATTTAATCACAGTTGGTGACTGTAGCCTGGGCCCTGAGCTCTGGAATTCCCTCCCTAAACCTCTCCGCCTCTCTCTCTCTCTCTCTCTTCTCCTTTAAGACACCCCTTAAAACTGACCTCTTTGACCGAGCTTTTGGGTCACCTGTCCCTAAATATCTCCTCATGTGGCTCGGGGTCAAATTTTAACTTTTAACCCCCTCTGTGAAGCGATGTTTTACTTCATTACCGGCGCTACATCGTTACAAATACTTGTTCCTGCCGTTTTCAGTGAGGATTCTGATGTCCTTATTATTAATGAACAACGTTTCAGCTATGGAACCCCACATTTCACAGCGATTGTGGTTCTGAGGCTTTGGTTGCTCTTTCTGGAGTCTGTGTGATCTGTTTGCAAACATCAGCAGTGTTGAGATTAAGAGCAGCAGGTGGCAGTAGATCAGTAAGAGGCCAGCATTTATTACCCATCCCTAATCGCCCCTTGAGAAGGTGGGGGTGAGCCACATTCTCGAATCGCTGCAGTCCCTGTGGTGTAAGTACACCCACAGTGCTGTTAGGGAGGGAGTCCCAGGATTTTGACCCAGAGACAGTTAAGGAACGGCCAATATGTTTCCAAGTCAGGATGGTGAGTGGCTCGGAGGGGAACTTGCAGGTGGTGGTGTTCCCATGTGTCTGCTGCCCTTGTCCTTCTAGATGGTAGAGGTCGTGGGTTTGGAAGGTGCTGTCGAAGGAGCCTTGGTGAGTTGCTGCAGTGCATCTTGTAGATGGTACACACACTGCTGCTACTGTGCGTCGGTGGTGGAGGGAGTGAATGTTTGTGGATGGGGAGCCAATCAAGCGGGGCTGCTTTGTCCTGGACGGTGTCGAGCTTCTTGAGTGTTGTGGAAGCTGCACTCATCCAGGCAAGTGGAGAGTATTCCACCACACTCCTGACTTGTGCCTTGTAGATGGTGGACAGGCTTTGGGAAGCCAGGAGGTGAGGTAATCTCCGCTGAATTCCCAGCCTCTGACCTGCTCTTGTAGCCATAGTTTGTCAGGGGGACCAAACGAGGCCTGGGTTGGCCTGTCCACCTTTGCCCCAGTTGCGGCCCTTCAGTGGCCAATTAGTGACCACTTAAGGGCCGTTTCCCACCCAGCTTCAGTTCTCAAGCTGGTGGAGAGGCATTCAGGGGCGGGGGGGGTGAATGCCCAGAAAGTGACCCTGCTCATACCTCTGGTGGAAAGGGAAGGGCCGGCCCCTCTATCAAAAGCCTCCTTTCAACATTAGACAACCCCCCCCTTCCCCCACCCACCCACCCTCCGCAAAGCCTGGCCCTTGCAAATGCTCCTTCCCCCTATGGCCTCTCCAGCAATACCCGAACCCCACCTCTGCCCGCCCGTCACCACCCTCCCCACCAAGCCCCCACCACTGGGCTCATCCCCCCCACCCAACCTTGCACCGAGACCCCCACACCCACCTGACCCTGGACTCCCGGGACTTAAGACGCCGGAGACTGCTTGCAGTCCCAGTCCTGTCCACTGCAGCTTGCGGCGCTGCTGGGACTAGAGAGCTGCCGGCCAATCAGATCGGCTGCCAGCTCTCTTGAGGCGGGACTTCCTCCCGACTGAGGGGCAGCCTCCAGCCAATGAATGCTCACTGGGGGCGTTAAATGGTCACAGGGCAGCCAGTATTGGAAGCGATGCGTTGGCCGTTGGATGCAGCAGTCCCCTACGCTCGTGGGCCAAGGTGGTCCGTGGACTCCCAGGCTGCGCTGTGTTCACCGCCGCTTCGAGGAGCCTGTGTTCCGTGTTTGTTGTACGTCGCACAGGGGCTGCAGACCCTCTTTCGGCCATTTGAAGGGGCTGCTCCTGAAGCCTTGGCTGCACTCCCACCCCGTGCTCCTGATCTTTGGTCATTAGGAGCCGGGGAGGGTGGGAGGTGGGGGGGGGTGCTGGTGGGGGGGTGGGGGGTGGTGTGCGTGTGCAGGGAGGAGGACCTCCAATTGAGGCCTACTCCTGGGCCTGGCCAAGATGGCCGTCAACAGGTCCAGGCAGAGGGCGATCGACAGGAGGTTGGTCGGGGGGGGGGCGCATCTGGCCCAACTGTCTGCCCCTTTTCCACGGTTATGCCTCCCCTTGAGAGGGAGGACGCGGTGCCCACTGGTATGGTTGAGGCCTTCCGCGACCAGTGGGCACCGAAGGGGCTGGAGTACATGTCAGCTCCGGAAACAATTTTAATTGAATTAGTTATAGTTACGTTTCCTTAAAAAATGTTGTCTTTTGTTACACTGTCCCTTTAAGGGGCTATCACTTTAATTTAACTTGTTAATTTGTTAATTAGTATATTTTAGTTTAAGGTTAATTATAGAATCACAGAATCACACACAGTGCAGAAGAGGCCCTTCGGCCCATCGAATCTGCACCGACACATGAGAAACACCTGACCCACCTACCTACCTAATCCCATTTACCAGCACTTGGCCCACAGCCTTGAATGTTATGACGTGCCAAGTGCTCATCCAGGTACTTTTTAAATGATGTGAGGCAACCCGCCTCCACCACCCTCCAAGGGAGCTCTTCCAGACCCTCACCACCCTCTGGGTAAAAAAGTTTTTCCTCACATCCCCCCTAAACCTCCTGCCCCTCACCTTGAACTTATGTCCCCTTGTGACTGACCCTTCAACTGAGGGGAACAGCTGCTCCCTAACCACCCTGTCCATGCCCCTCATAATCTTGTACACCTCGATCAGGTCGCCCCTCAGTCTTCTCTGCTCCAACAAAAACAATCCGAGTCTATCCAAAGAGTACAAAGCTATTCTCATTCATGGTGACCATGACAACGATCATCAATTGTAAAAAAACCCATCTGGTTCACTAATGCCCCCTTTAGGGAAGGAAATCTGCCGTCCTTACCCTGGTCTGGGCCTACACGTGACTCCAGACCTCACAGCAATGTGGTTGACCCTTGATTGCCCTCAGCTCAAGACTCTCAGGGATTGGCATCAAACGCTGGCCTTACCAGCGATGCCCAGGCCCGGTGAAAAAAGAAAGTCTAGACAAGGCCATTGTAGGCGATGGATCTTGAGAAACAGTGGGAGAGCCACAGGAAAGGTGAAGAGATGTCTACAAGACTTGGGGTGCTCACTCCGCAGGTAGACGGAGTGATGGGAGATCAAGGTTTGAAGCACGCCAGGGCAGGGTGAGAGGGGGAGTCGGAATGGGGGTGGCAAATCGGTTTTCCGAGTGGAATGTTTGTCCCGAAGGGTGACAGCTGAGGGAAAAGGGCAGCTTCGGAGCAGGCTCTGGAGGTTTGCGGGAGTTCCCATCATTCCCGTAAGCGGGAGCCTGACTTTGAGCTGGTGCACCGACTCCCGAGTGCCAGAGTCAAGGACCCAACGCCGTAGACCCTGGAGAGGGGAGGGCACAAGCCGGAACTCGCAATTCACATCACACCTGGTGCAAGGTGGGGTTGGCGGGAGCCTGGGTTAGAAGGGGGTGCTGGGAAATGCTGGTCATGCCAAGGGAACACACTACCGCTGCAGATGTAAAGAAGAACAGATTTAGGTTCTCAAGTGCCGTGGGCATTGTTGAAACTGTACCCCCCTTCGAGCGAGTGATGCTTATCCCATCTTCAGTTTTAACTGTGGAGTTGGTGGAGAGGCACTGGTCACGCCCTTGAGCCCAGTCCTAACCAGGTTGTTGATGCAACTGGGTCATGAGTGTTGGCGCGACTGGGTATGGGAGGCCTGAGTGAGGGCAATGCGATTGATGGTGAGGGCAAGGCGCTCGGCTCGGTCCTCAGTGTGTCGTGAATAGTGTTATGAGATGGGCCCGCATGCTGTCCAGGTCCAGCCATGGACTGGCACGGGCTGTACCATTATTGGAAGAGTTGTAAAGCTTGACACGCACTGGAATTACCTGCAAACAGCTCCCGTGACAGAGAGGGAGCTCACCGGTGAACACTTGCAAGCTGTTAAGCCAAGAATGTTGGCCCGAGAAACTCCTACAGCAACGCCCTCCAGCTCTGATGATTGACATCCTGAAATCAGGCCACTTTTCTGAGTGTCTTACACCAGAGTCTCGTTTACCCATCATCCCTCACAGGCCTACATTGGCTTCTGGTCTGGTAATGCTTCGATTTTAAAGCCCTCGCCCCTCGTGTTCAAATCCCTCCGAGGCTTCCCCCCTCCCCCCTCTCCTTCCCCCCACGAACCCCCATTTCTGTAACCTCCTCCAGCCCTGCGACCCTCTGCTCTCCTCCAACATCAGTCATTTGGGAACCCACAATTTTAATCACCCCACCATTGATGGATCTGCTTCCAGGCCCTCGGCCATAGGCCCTGCAAATACCCCCCACCCCCCTAAATCTCTCCACCTCTCGACCCCTTCTCCATTAAGACGCTGCTTAATGTTCATACGAATTAGGTGCAAGAGTAAACCCTTCGGCCCCTCGAGCCTGCTCCACCGTTAAATAAGACCATGGCTGATCTGATTGTGGCCTCCACTCCGCAGTCCCGTCTACCCCCCGATAACCTTTGACCCCCTTAGTCAAGAATCTATCTCCCTCTGCACTAAAAGTATTCAACGACCCAGCCTCCACTGCTCTCTGGGGAAGAGGACTCCACAGTGAGTCCCCCAGACTCACGACCCTTTGAAAGAAAAGGAATTCCCCTCATCTCCGTCTTAAATGGGAGACCCTTATTTTTAAACTGTGTCCCTTAGTTCTGGTCTCTACCACAAGGCGAGACATCCTCTCCGCATCCGCCCTGTCTAGCTCCCTCAGGATCTCATAGAGCCATTGAGGTCTACAACGCAGAAAAAGGCCCTTCGGCCCATCAAGTCTGCGCCGGTCAAACAAGTACTTAACTATTCTAATCCCATTTTCCAGCACTAGGCCCTTATATGCTTCAATAAGATCACCTCTCATTCTTCTAAACTCCAATGGACACAGGCCCAGTCTGCTCAACCTTTCCTCATAAGATAGCCCCCTCATCCCAGGAATCAGTTGAGTGAACCTTCTCTGAACTGCTTCCAATGCATTTATATCCTTTCTTAAATAAGGAGACCAGAACTGTACACAGTGCTCCAGATGTGGTCTCACCAACGCCCTGCACAACTGTAGGAAGAAACATCCCTACTTTTATATTCCATTCCCCCTTGCAATAAACAACAACCTTCCACTTGCCTTCCTCATCACTTGCTGCATCTGGATACTAACTTTTTGTGATTCATGTACCAGGACGCCCAGATCCCTCTGTACCTCAAAGTTCCGCAACCTCCCTCCATTTAAATAACACGGTGATTTTTTTCTATTCTTCTTGCCAAAGTGGACAAGTTCAGATTTTCCCACATTACACTCCACCTCCCAAATATCTCCCAAATACCATTCGCTTACATCCTCTTCGTGATTTACTTTCCGACCTATTGTTATGACTGCAGCCAATGTTATTTGTTGAGCAAGACAAATTCCAGAGGGAAACTTGCCTTTCTGATCATAACTTTTGTTTTGTACTTTGAAAACAAGGGGAGAACTACCGATCCCAGAAGCATAGTATCCTTGTAACACTTATAGGATTTTAAAATTAAAAGATTTATTGACAAAAAATAACGATTTAAACACATAAGAGTAAAATTACACAGTTGAAACAGCCTTATAAAACATTCCCCAAAAAAACCCATTTGGTCAGAACATACAAGCAAACTACTTAGCAGCAGCTCTCTTATTGACTCTTAACCATAAAAATCCAGTAATATTACCCAAGGCAAAAATTGCTGCTACTTTGATATAGTATACCACACGACTTCTCATTCTCTTTTCCACTCTGCTGTGGTGATTCAAAGGAAGTTCAGAAACAGACTTGCTCCCTGAAAGCAAAGACTTTTCTGGCTTGAAACTGGATGGCCGCTTCAAATTCACCACTACTCTCGGCACAGAGCTGGTCTCAGGTCATCTCCCCGGCACAGCCACCTCAACTCACCTAAACATCTTTCTTCAAATATCTTGTTTTTCCCCCCTTTCGTTCTGGACTCCATTGTCCTATGCACCTCTTTGAACCCAACTTTTCCAAGATATAAAAATCTTTAATGTCTTCCTTTTGCCTCCAATTTTGGATCAAATAAAATTGAATAACCTTCCCTTATTCACTTATAAAACCTTTGTACTTTGTAGAAGTCCCTTAAATTCCCTTTGAAACTTAGCAGCTGAGAAGTCAAGTTCTTACCTATCACCTTAAGCAAATTTTAAAACCCAATTTATTTACTCTTAATTCCAATTTCACCATAGCCTCGCATTACAAATGCATGCATCTAGCACCTTTACCTTTCACCTCACAGTTCCCGCAGACTATTTGGCTTTACTAACCTTCCCCCCATTTAATTAATCGTGGATGCCATCATATTCCCAAAAATATTTTTAAAAAAAACATCCACCTTGACAGTATCATCAGCAAACTTAGCAGCTATACATTTGATCCCTTCATCCAAGTCATGGAAATAAATTGTGAATAGTTGAGGCCCCAGCACTGATCCCTGTGGCACTCCACTCATTACAAATATGACCCATTTATGCCTACTCTCTGTATCCTATTAGCTAACCAATCCTCTATCCATCCCAATATGTTACCCCTACACCATGAGCTCTTATTTTGCATCGTAACCTCTGAACCCTACCTTTTTTACTGAGCTCTTGGTCTCCTGTCCTAATATCTCCTTACAGGGTTCGGTGACAGATCTCTGTCTGATAATGCTCCTGTGAAGCACCTCGGGGAGTGTTGTACGTTAACGGCGCTATACAAATACAAGTTACAGTTGCCATGCCAACCTCCGGAGGGTTCTTCCTTAATTCGCTACTCACCCCAGGTTTTCTACTGGGGCTCCTTGTTAACATGTTCGGGTGAATAACTTATAGCCTCACCGGTATCTCACAGAAACCCAACAGCTACACTCGCTCCCCTTGCAGACGCCAGTCACTTTAGTGAGGAGGCAGTGGCATTGTGGTATTGTCACTGGGCTGGTAATCTAGAGACCAGGAGTAATACTCCGCGTGACCCAGGTTCAAATCCCACCACGGCAGATGGTGGAATTTGAGCTCAATAAATCTCTGGAGTTAAAAGTCTAACGACGGCCATGAAACCCATTGTTGTAAAAGCCCATCTGGTTCACTCGTGTCTCCTTTGGAGAAGGAAATCTGGCCTGCACAGCAATGTGGTTGATGCTTTTAAACAAAGAAACAATGCCCTCTGAACAAGGGCAATTAGGGATGAGCAACAATGCTGGCCTAGCCAGTGATGCCCACATCCCATGTACGAATTAAAAAAATTCCCAAATGCCTTTGACGACTCTTGACAATTGACATTTCTGCATGATTTCTAACACATTTCTGCTCAGATCAAATGCAGAAACAACACAGGGAATAGGCTGGGGGATGAATGACTGAGGAGTGGATTTGGTGTCAGAGGATATCACATTCAGGGGACAAGGCCAGAAATCTTGGAAATATTACAGCACATTCCACTAAGTGTTCAATTGATTTTAACAATTGTTCTCACACTTTAATCAAAATATGCACTTTGGCATCATCATAAAACAAGCTGGGCTGTAAAAATGAATTGATTTGGGAAGAAAACCTCTACTGCTTTATATTTCCAGTGGCGCGTCAGTTCAGAATAGCTCGCATGGTGATGTCTATGCATGATCACACGAGCAAGAAACACTTTATCAAAGCATCGCAAAGGAATAAAACCTTGACAGAAAAGCCACATCCCATCTGGTAGTGTATAAAATTATTGTTCTGTCTGCTGCTAACTGTCCCATTTCATTGGCACCCTGTCCACCACCTCGAACATTCACTCCCTCCACCACCGACGCACAGTAGCAGCAGTGTGTGTACCATTTACAAGATGCACTGCAGCAACTCACCAAGGCTCCTTCGACAGCGCCTTCCAAACCCGCGACCTCTACCATCTAGAAGGACAAGGGCAGCAGACACATGGGAACACCTCCCACCTGCAAGTTCCCCTCCAAACCACTCACCATCCTGACTTGGAAATATATCAGCCGTTCCTTCACTGTCGCTGGGTCAAAATCCTGGAACTCCCTCCCTAACAGCACGGTGGGTGTACCTACACCACAGGGACCGCAGCGGCTCAAGAAGGCGGCTCACCCCCCACCTTCTCAAGGGGCAATTAGGGACGGGCAATAAACGCTGGGCCCAGCCAGCGACACCCACATCCCATGAACAAGTAACAAAAAACAGGTAGGACTTCCCACACACTGACCAGGATCCAGAATTCAAGAACATACGAATTAGGAGCAGGATCAGGCCATTCAGCCTCTCGAATCTGCTTCCCCCAGTCAATAGGACAATGATTGATCTCCCACCTCAAGCCCAATTTCCTACTCGCTCCTTTGAATCCCGTAGTGTCTAAAAATCCCTCGACCTGTGCCTTGAACGTACTCAATGACTGAGCATCCACAGCTCTCCGGGGTGGAGAATTCCAAAGATCCACGACCGTCCAAGTGAAGAAACATCTCCTCACCTCAATCCAAAATGGTCGACCTCTCTTTCTGAGTCTGTGACTGCACCACCCCCAACACCCGAGTTCTAGACTCTCCAGACAGGGGGTGGGAAAGGCCTCTCAGCATCCACTCTGGCAAGCCCTCTAAGCACCTTGTACGTTTCAATGAGATCACCTCTTTAAACTGGGAGAGTATAGACGTTATTCTGCTCAATCTCTCCTTGAAGCACAGCCCTGCTAACCCATCCTCATGAAGCCAATAGTATACATTATACTGTCACGTTTCAGCCACTGATCTAACCCGTTTGATTGATTAATTAATTAATTAAGTAACTGCCATGTTTTTTCTCCCAAAATGTAAGGCTTTCTCTGTATTCAGTTGCCATGTCAGCTACTGTGGTTTAGCTCACTCTGGCGGGTTTAGCACTGGAGGGGACTTTGACCACGACCCCAGTGTAACTGGACAGATGCACATCAAAGGATAGATTTTAACTTGGAGTATGGAATGGGGAGGTGGCAAGACGCAGGGTTGAGGTCTAGAAGCATTGTCAGCTCTGTTGAGTTCGCGGCTATTTTGCCCCTTTAGTCAGATGTTGCCAACCCCCCCCAGCCCCCCCCCCCGCCATTCTTGAGGGTGCACTGGAGGCTGACGAAGAGAATGCCGCGTTGTCGGAATAGGTGTCTTCGGAAGAGGAAGGAGAACATTGAGGAGTGCCCGGAATGAAGTCTTTAAGATTATGAAAGCATTTTGACAGGGTAGACATAGGGGAAGATGTATCCACTTGAGTACCGCTGAAAGAAGAGACTTTTTTTGTCGAAACTTTTCGCCCTGCACTCATCAGGACAATTTGCAAGAATACCAATGAAAGGGAAGCAATAAATTTATACTGTATGAGAAGAGAGCACTGATTGATTGGCAAGTGAACTCTGATTGGTAGAAGCATTGCCATGGAGACTGCACCAGTTGATGGTGACTGACAGTTAACTGCCGAACATTGTTTGACATTTAAACCACGCAGCTTGACTCTGATTGGTCAAGGCATTGCCCTGAGAAACGAACCAGTGAATGGCTATTACTTATTTTGTTTAGCTGAAACAGGATCAATGTGTGTACATGTTCTTTCTGTCTGCAAAGAACAGGGCCCTGTGTACTAATATATGTAGCTTCCAGTATACGCAAATGTGCCACATTGTGAGCCCGACTGACAGTCTTAAATTGGTTGCCAGCTCAATTCGTAGCACACTGAGGATTATTTAGCAAATGTTGTTCAATCACGGAGTCACACCTAATGTTGGACATTGTATTTTGAGTTTTGGAACGACAGACTGATTGGGTAAGGATTGTACCTTGCCCTTTGCGAACAGTGGAAAGGGGTATAATCCACTAGTCTTTGGGGTGTATGGCCTACATGCCTAGCATCACACTGGCACTGAAGTTCATACACTGCATTATGCATTTGTGTGACAGAACCCTGCCTATCAATTGGAACAAGACTCGGGTCCATTTGCACAGCCTTCAACTACTTTAGGTGGGCACTCAGCCGCTCGCAGATCGCCGCAGATTAAGTTTGTCCATGGCAGAAAGCTGGGAAATTTGATTTTGACTGTGTGATGGCCATTGTTTCCTTGGGGAAACGGGGTTAAAATCCATAGCAGTGTTACCGTGAGGGGTTTATTACATCCCAGTGTTACAGTGAGGGGTTTATTACATCCCAGTGTTACAGTGAGGGATTTATTACATCACATTGTTACAGTGAGGGGTTTATTACATCCCAGTATTACAGTGAGGGGTTTATTACATTGCAGAGTTAAAGTGAGGGGTTGATTACATCCCTGTGTTACAGTGAGGGATTTATTACATCCCAGTTTTACAGTGAGAGGTTTATTACATTTAATGTTACAGTGAGGGTTTTATTACACTCTAGCGTTACAGTGAGGGGTTTATTACATCCCAGTGTTACAGTGAGGGATTTATTACATCACATTGTTACAGTGAGGAGTTTATTACATCCCAGTATTACAGTGAGGGGTTTATTACATTGCAGTGTTAAAGTGAGGGGTTTATTACATCCCAGTGTTACAGTGAGGGATTTATTACATCCCAGTTTTACAGTGAGAGGTTTATTACATTTAATGTTACAGTGAGGGGTTTATTACACTCCAGCGTTACAGTGAGGGGTTTATTACATACCAGTGTTGCAGTGAGGGGTTTTTTACATCACGTTGTTACAGTAAGGGATTTATTACATCCCAGTGTTACAGTGAGGGATTTATTACATCACAGTGTTACAGTGAGGGATTTATTACATCCCAGTGTTACAGTGAGAGGTTTATTACATCCCAGTTTTACAGTGAGAGGTTTATTACATTTAATGTTACAGTGAGGGGTTTATTACACTCCAGCGTTACAGTGAGGGGTTTATTACATCCCAGTGTTACAGTGAGGGGTTTCTTACATTTAGTGTTACAGTGTGGGGTTTATTACATCACATTGTTAAAGTGAGGGGTTTATTACATTTAGTGTTACAGTGAGGGGCTTATTACATCCCAGTGTTACAGTGAGGTGTTTATTGCATCTCAGTGTTACACTGGGGTGTTTCTTACATTTAGTGTTACAGTGAGGGGTTTATTACATCCTTAGTGTTACAGTGAGGGGTTTATTACACTCCAGCGTTACAGTGAGGGGTTTATTACATCCCAGTGTTACAGTGAGGGGTTTCTTACATTTAGTGTTACAGTGTGGGGTTTATTACATCCCAGTGTTACAGTGAGGGGTTTATTACATCGCAGTGTTACAGTGAGGGGTTTATTACATCACATTGTTAAAGTGAGGGGTTTATTACATTTAGTGTTACAGTGAGGGGTTTATTGCATCCTTAGTGTTACAGTGAGGGGTTTATTACATTGCAGTGTTACAGTGAGGGGTTTATTACATCCCAGTGTTACAGTCAGGGATTTATTACATCCAAATGTTACAGTAAGGGGTTTACTACATCACATTGTTACAGTGAGGGGTTTATTACATCCAAGTGTTACAGTGAGGGGTTTATTACATTGCAGTGCTACAGTAAGAGATTTATTACATCATATTGTTACAGTGAGGGGTTTATTATATCCCAATGTTACAGTGAGGGGTTTATTACATCCCAGTGTTACAGTGAGGGATGTATTACATCACATTGTTACAGTAAGGGGTTTATTGCATTGTAGTGTTACAGTGAGGGGTTTATTACATCCCAGCCATCAACATCCTGGGTTTTACCATTGACCAGAAACTGAACAGGACCAGCTATAATTCTGGAACTCCCTCCATAACTGCACTGTGGGTGTACCTACACCATATGGACTGCAGACATTCAAGAAGACGGCTCACCACCACCTCCTCAAGGGCAATTAGGGATGGTCTAGCCCACATTCTGTTAATGAATAAAAAGGAATATAAGTACTGTATCTATAAGAGCAGGTCAGAGGTTAGGAACCCTGTGGCGAGTAACTCACCTCCTGACTCACCAAAGCCTGTCCACCATCTACAAGGCACAAGTCAGGAGAATGATGGAATACTCCCCACTTGCCTGGGTGAGTGCAGCTCCCACAACACTCAAGAAGCTCGACACTATCCAGGACAAAGCAGCCCCGCTTGATTGGCTCCACATCCACAAACATTCACTCCCTCCACCACCGACGCACAGTAGCAGCAGTGTGTGTACCATCTACAAGATGCACTGCGGCAACTCACCATGGCTCCTTCGACAACACCTTCCAAACTCATGACCTCTACCATCAAGAAGGACAAGGGCAGCAGACACATGGGGAACACCACCACCTGCAAGTTCCCCTCCAAGTCACTCACCATCCTGACTTGGAAATATATCGGCCTTTCCTTCACTGTCGCTGGGTCAAAATCCTGGAACTTCCTCCCTAACAGCACTGTGGGTGTACCTACACCACATGGACTGCAGCGGTTCAAGAAGGCGGCTCACCCCCAGCTTCTCAAGGGGCAATTAGGGATGGGCAATAAACGCAGGGCCCAGCCAGCGACACCCACATCCTGGGAATGAATAGAAAAAAATGCACCTATGGAACAATGGGTGGAATTTTGCCCTCGTTGGGCGGGCTCAGAGGCTGGGTGAGCGGGAGCGTTCGGGAAGCTGACCGCCGCCTGCAATCTGGCCGCGGTCACACTGGTGGGCCAGTGAAGCCCACCCCACCGTAAAATGCAGCCGGTGGTGTTGACGTAGAAGGTGAGCCATGGTAGTGCAGGCGAGAAGGAACCAGAAAACAGCAGACTGGGTCCGCGGATGTAGAAAGCTGGCAGTGACTGAGGAAGCAAAGAGAGAGAGAGACAGACGGTGGGGGGGGTGAGGGAGGTTGGGGGGGGGGGGGGGGTGGTGGTGGTGGGTGGGGGTGGGGGGGGGCGTGGAGGAATGTGCAGAAAAACGTAAGACAATTGTGTATTGCTGAAAAAAGTTGCACATTGTCGAAGAACGGTGTACACTCGTTGTGCCTGTTTCAGCTAAACAAAAGGGGTGACAGCCATTCTCTGGTTCATTCCTCAGGATAATGCCTTGACTAACCGGAGTCAACCCGTCGGGTCTGAATGTAAACAAAGCGTGGCAGTTAACTGTCATTCAGCAGTTTACTGGTGCACTCTCCATGGCAACGTCTCCACCAATCGGAGTCCACTTGCCAACTAACCAGCACTCTCCTCTCATGAAGTATAAATTATTGTTCCCTTTACATTTGGTATTCCTGCCCATTGTCCTGAAGTGGGCAGGGAGTAAAAGTTCCGCCAGCGCGTGTCCTTTTCCATCAATGCTCAAGCCCTGAGCGACAGAACGGCAACGAGAAACGAGTGATTTGAAAACTACGGAGAAGGAGGGAAAAGGCTGATAGAATAAGAGAGAATAACACATCAGAATTAAAGTTGAATAAAAGGCTTGGGGTTGCCAAAGCTCTGGCGTATCATCCTGACTAATAATGTGAGTCATTTGATAACCACTGGGGTACATTCTTAGCCCTCCCCACCACTGTTGTACAGCCCACTGTGTGGCACAAAGCATTTAAATCAAGAATCCTATGAGTTACTCCGATTTCAATATTTGCAAATTGAAGCAGGGCGTTTGATCCTAGGTGATGATTGCAGAATTTTTAATCAACCTTAATTGCTGCTCCCTTGAAATTCTAAATATAGTGTTAATATGCCATCTTTCACGAAATCATTCTTGATTATCAGCGAAAATTAGAACACCCTTGGCGAGAACGATCATTTATCGGTTATTAAGCCTCAAAGGGTGTCACGGAATTACTTTACGTGTCGGGTTCCGATTCAGAAGATCACACACTGATGGAGGGGAATGCATGATATTAAACGATGGGGGAGGGCGAGGGAGGGGGCGCGTTAGGGTCTGCCTCTCGGCCCCCTACTGAGACCCAGCAGATACCTTCAGCGTGCTGTGAATGATCTGTCACACTGTCTTCAGGAATGACAGGAAGTATGTAATCAGCCTCTCCATGGTACTGATGGATTGTGTGCCACAGAGAATGGTGCTGGGCGAGAGTGGTTTCATCATGGGGCAGTTATAGACGGGGCCGGAGTAAGATATTTGTACTTTCAGTGCAACAGGTGAATGCTGCGTTACGGAAGGAAAGTTATTGTGGGGGTTATGTTCAAGGGAGGATGTTACAATGAGCGGGGTATTAGAGAAAGTTACTGAGAGGGTGTGTTATAGAGAGAATGTTACAGTGAGGGGTGTGTTATAGAGAGAATGTTACAATGAGGGGTGTGTTATAGAGAGAAAGTTACAGTGAGGGGTGTGTTATGGAGAGAATGTTACAGTGAGGGGTGTATTATAGAGAGAATGTTACAGTGAGGGGTGCTTTATGGAGCGAATGTTACAGTGAGGGATGTGTTACAGAGAGAATGTTACAGTGAGGGGTGTGTTACAGAGAGAATGTTACAGTGAGGGGTGTGTTACAGAGAGAATGTTACAGTGAGGGATGTGTTACAGAGAGAATGTTACAGTGAGGGGTGTGTTACAGAGAGAATGTTACAGTGAGGGGTGTGTTACAGAGAGAATGTTACAGTGAGGGGTGTGTTATAGAGAGAATGTTACAGTGAGGGGTGTGTTATAGAGAGAAAGTTACAGTGAGGGGTGTGTTATAGAGAGAAAGTTACAGTGAGGGGTGTGTTATAGAGAGAAAGTTACAGTGAGGGGTGTGTTATAGAGAGAAAGTTACAGTGAGGGGTGTGTTATGGAGAGAATGTTACAGTGAGGGGTGTATTATAGAGAGAATGTTACAGTGAGGGGTGCTTTATGGAGCGAATGTTACAGTGAGGGATGTGTTACAGAGAGAATGTTACAGTGAGGGATGTGTTACAGAGAGAATGTTACAGTGAGGGGTGTGTTACAGAGAGAATGTTACAGTGAGGGATGTGTTACAGAGAGAATGTTACAGTGAGGGGTGTGTTATAGAGAGAATGTTACAGTGAGGGGTGTGTTACAGAGAGAATGTTACAGTGAGGGATGTGTTACAGAGAGAATGTTACAGTGAGGGGTGTGTTACAGAGAGAATGTTACAGTGAGGGATGTGTTACAGAGAGAATGTTACAGTGAGGGATGTGTTACAGAGAGAATGTTACAGTGAGGGGTGTGTTACAGAGAGAATGTTACAGTGAGGTGTGTGTTATAGAGAGAATGTTACAGTGAGGGGTGTGTTATAGAGAGAATGTTACAGTGAGGGGTGTGTTATGGAGAGAATGTTACAGTGAGGGGTGCTTTATGGAGCGAATGTTACAGTGAGGGGTGTGTTACAGAGAGAATGTTACAGTGAGGGGTGTGTTACAGAGAGAATGTTACAGTGAGGGGTGTGTTATAGAGAGAATGTTACAGTGAGGGGTGTGTTATAGAGAGAATGTTACAGTGAGGGGTGCTTTATGGAGCGAATGTTACAGTGAGGGATGTGTTACAGAGAGAATGTTACAGTGAGGGGTGTGTTACAGAGAGAATGTTACAGTGAGGGGTGTGTTACAGAGAGAATGTTACAGTGAGGGGTGTGTTATAGAGAGAATGTTACAGTGAGGGGTGTGTTATAGAGAGAATGTTACAGTGAGGGGTGCTTTATGGAGCGAATGTTACAGTGAGGGATGTGTTACAGAGAGAATGTTACAGTGAGGGGTGTGTTACAGAGAGAATGTTACAGTGAGGGGTGTGTTACAGAGAGAATGTTACAGTGAGGTGTGTGTTATAGAGAGAATGTTACAGTGAGGGGTGTGTTACAGAGAGAATGTTACAGTGAGGTGTGTGTTAGCGAAAGTTACAGTGAGGGGTTTGTTATAGAGAGAATGTTACAGTGATGAAAGTGTTATAGAGAGAACGTTACAGTGAGCTGTGTGTTATGGAGAGAATGTTACTGTGAGGGGTGTGTTATAGAGAGAATGTTACAGTGAGGGGTGTGTTATAGAGAGAATGTTACTGTGAGGGGTGTGTTATTGGAGAGAATGTTACAGTGAGGGGTGTGTTATTGGAGAGAATGTTACAGTGAGGGGTGCGTTATGGAGAGAATGTTACTGTGAGGGGTGTGTTCTGGAGAGAATGTTACAGTGAGGGGTGTGTTATAGAGAGAATGTTACAATGAAGGGTGAGTTATAGAGTGAATGTTACTGTGAGAGGTGTGTTATAGAGAGAATGTTACTGTGAGGGGTGTGTTATGGAGAGAATGTTACATTGAGGGGTGTGTTACAGAGAGAATGTTACAGTGAGGGGTGTGTTATAGAGAGAAAGTTAATGTGAGGTGTGTGTTATTGGAGAGAATGTTACAGTGAGGGGTGTGTTCTGGAGAGAATGTTACTGTGAGGGGTGTGTTCTGGAGAGAATGTTACTGTGAGGGGTGTGTTCTGGAGAGAATGTTACTCTGAGGGGTGTGTTACAGAGAGAATGTTACTGTGAGGGGTGTGTTACAGAGAGAATGTTACAGTGAGGGGTGTGTTATGGCGAGAATGTTATAGTGAGGGGTGTGTTATAGAGAGAATGTTAAAATGAGGGGTGTGTTATCGAGAGAATGTTACAGTGAGCTGTGTGTTAGCGAAAGTTACAGTGAGGGGTTTGTTATAGAGAGAATGTTACAGTGAGGGGTTTGTTATTAGAGAGAATGTTACAGTGAGCTGTGTGTTATGGAGAGAATGTGACAGTGAGGGGTGTGTTATGGAAAGAATGTTACTGTGAAGGGTATGTTTTGGAGAGAATATTGCAGTGAGGGATGTGTTATAGAGCGAATGTTACTGTGAGGGGTGTGTTACAGAAAGAATGTTACAGTGAGCGGTGTGTTACAGAGAGAATGTTACAGTAAGGGGTGTGTTATCGAGAGAATGTTACAATGAAGGGTGTGTTATAGAGTGAATGTTACTGTGAGGGCTGTGTTATAGAGAGAATGTTACAATGAAGGGTGTGTTATAGAGTGAATGTTACTGTGAGGGCTGTGTTATAGAGAGAATGTTACTGTGATGGGTGTGTTATAGAGAGAAAGTTACAGAGAGGTGTGTTATAGAGAGAATGTTAATGTGAGGGGTGTGTTATAGAGAGAATATTACAGTGAAGGGTGTGTTATAGAGATAATGTTACACTTAAGGGTGTGTTATAGAGAGAATGTTACTGGGAGGGGCGTGTTATAGAGAGAATGTTACAGTTAGGGTGTGTTATAAAGAGAATGTTAGTGAGGGCTGTGTTATAAAGAGACAGTTACAGTGAGGGGTGTGTTATAGAGAGACAGTTACAGTGAGGGGTGTGTTATAAAGAGAATGTTACACTGAGGGGTGTATTATAGAGGGAAAGCTACATTGAGTGGTGTGTTACGGAGTGAATATTACAGTGAGGGGTGTGTTACGGAGAGAATGTTACAGTGAGGGGTGTGTTACAGAAAGAATGTTACAGTGAGCGGTGTGTTACAGAGCAAATGTTACCGTGAGGGGTGTGTTATAGAGGGAAAACTGCATTGAGTGGTGTGTTACGGAGAGTATATTACAGTGAGGGGTGGGTTACGGAGAGAATGTTACAGTGAGGGGTGTGTTATAGAGAGAATGTTACCGTGAGGGGTGTGTTACAGAGAGAATGTTACAGTGAGGGGTGTGTTAGAGAATGTTATAGTCAGGGGTGTGTTACAGAGAGAATGTTATTGTGAGGGGGGTGTGATAGAGAGAATATTACTGTGAGGGGTGTATTATAGAGAGAACTTTACAGTGAAGGGTTTGTTATAGAGAGAATGTTACAGTGAGGGGTGTGTTACAAAGAGAATGTTACAGTGAGGGGTGTATTATAGATGGAAAGCTACATTGAGTGGTGTGTTACGGAGAGAATGTTACAGTGAGGGGTGTGTTATAAAGAGAATGTTACACTGAGGGGTGTATTATAGATGGAAAGCTACATTGAGTGGTGTGTTACGGAGAGAATATTACAGTGAGGGGTGTGTTATGGAGAAAATGTTACTGTGAGGGGCATGTTACTGAGAGAAAATTACAGTGAGGGGTGTGTTATAGAGATAATGTTACTGTGAGGTGTGTGTTATTGGAGAGAATGTTACAGTGAGGGGTGTGTTATAGAGAGAATGTTACAGTGAGGGGTGTGTTATAGAGAGAATGTTACTGTGAGGGGTGTGTTATGGAGAGAATGTTACTGTGAGAGGTGTGTTATGGAGAGAATGTTACTGTGAGAGGTGTGTTATGGAGAGAATGTTACAGTGAGGGGTGTGTGATAGAGAGAATGTTACTGTGAGTGGTGTGTTATGGAGAGAAAGTTACAGTGAGGGGTGCTTTATGGAGAGAATATTACAGTGACGGGTGTGTTACAGAGAGAATGTTACAGTGAGGTGTGTGTTATAGAGAGAATGTTACTGTGAGGGGTGTGTTATGGAGAGAATATTACAGAGAGGGATGTGTTATAGAAAGAATGTTACAGTGAGGGGTGTGTTATAGAGAGAATATTACAGTGAGGGGTGTGTTATGGAGAGAATGTTACAGTGAGGGGTGTGTTACAGCGAGAATGTTACAGTGAGGGGTGTGTTATAGAGAGAATGTTACTGAGAGGTGTGCGTTATTGGAGAGAATGTTACAGTGAGGGGTGCATTACGGAGAGAATGTTACAGTGAGAGGTGTGTTACAGAGAGAATGTTACAGTGAGGGGTGTGCTATAGAGAGAATGTTACTGTGAGGGGTGTGTTACAGAGAGAATGTTACGGTGAGGGGTGCGTTATGGAGAGAATGTTAATGTGAGGGGTGTGTTATGGTGAGAATGTTACAGTGAGGGGTGCTTCATGGAGAGAATGTTACAGTGAGGGGTGCGTTATGGAGAGAATGTTACAGTGAGGGGTGTGTTACAGAGAGATTGTTACAGTGAGGGGTGTGTTATGGAGAGAATGTTACAGTGAGGGGTGTGTTACAGAGAGAATGTTACAGTGAGGGGTGTGTTATAGAGAGAATGTTACTGTGAGGGGTGTGTTATGGAGAGAATGTTACAGTGAAGGGTGCGTTATAGAGAGAATGTTACAATGAGGGGTGTGTTATAGAGAGAATGTTACTGTGAGGGGTGTGTTATAGAGAGAATGTTACAGTGAGGTGTGTGTTATGGAGAGAATATTACAGTGAGGTGTGTTATAGAGAGATTGTTACAGTGAGGTGTGTGTTAGCGAAAGTTACAGTGAGGGGTTTGTTATAGAGAGAATGTTACAGTGATGAAAGTGTTATAGAGAGAATGTTACTGTGAGCTGTGTGTTATGGAGAGAATGTTACAGTGATGGGTGTGTTATGGAGAGAATATTACTGTCAGGGGTGTGTTACAGAGAGAATGTTACTGTGAGGCGTGTGTTATGGAGAGAATGTTACAGTGAGGGGTGTGTTACAGAGAGAATGTTACAGTGAGGGGTGTGTTATAGAGAGAATGTTACTGTGAGGGGTGTGTTATGAAGAGAATGTTACAGTGAAGGGTGCGTTATAGAGAGAATGTTACAATGAGGGGTGTGTTATAGAGAGAATGTTACTGTGAGGGGTGTGTTATGGAGAGAATATTACAGTGAGGTGTGTTATAGAGAGAATGTTACAGTGAGTTGTGTGTTAGCGAAAGTTACAGTGAGGGGTTTGTTATAGAGAGAATGTTACAGTGATGAAAGTGTTATAGAGAGAACGTTATAGTGAGCTGTGTGTTATGGAGAGAATGTTACAGTGAGGGGTGTGTTATGGAGAGAATGTTACTGTCAGGGGTGTGTTACAGAGAGAATGTTACTGTGAGGGGTGTGTTACAGAGAGAATGTTACAGTGAGGGGTGTGTTATAGAGAGAATGTTGCTGTGAGTGGCGTGTTATGGAGAGAATGTTAGAGTGAGGGGTGCGTTATGGAGAGAATGTTACTGTGAGGGTTGTGTTATAGAGAGAATGTTACAGTGAGGGGTGTGTTATAGAGAGAATGTTACAGTGAGTGGTGTGTTAAGGAGAGAATGTTACAGTGAGGGGTGTGTTACAGAGGGAATGTTACAGTGTGGAGTGTGTTATAGAGAGAATGTTACTGTGAGCGGTGTGTTATGGAGAGAATGTTCCAGTGAGGGGTGTGTTACAGAGAGAATGTTACTGTGAGGGGTGTGTTATGGAGAGAATGTTACAATGAGGTGTGTTATAGAGAGAATGTTACAGTGAGGTGTGTGTTATAGAGAGAATGTTGCTGTGAGTGGTGTCTAATGGAGAGAATGTTAGAGTGAGGGGTTCGTTATGGAGACAATGTTACTGTGAGGGTTGTGTTATAGAGAGAATGTTACAGTGAGGTGTGTGTTATAGAGATAATGTTACTGTGAGGGGTGTGTATGGAGAGAATGTTACAGTGAGGGGTGTGTTATAGAGAAAATGTTACAGTGTGGGGTGTGTTACAGAGAGAAAGTTATAGTTAGTGGTGTGTTATAGAGAGAATATTACAGTGAGGGCTGTTTTATGGAGAGAATGTTACTGTGAAGGGTGCATTTTGGCGAGAATATTACAGTGAGGGATGTGTGATAGAGCGAATGTTACTGTGAGGGGTGTGTTACAGAGAGAATGTTACAGTGAGGGGTGTGTTATCGAGAGAATGTTACAATGAAGGGTGTGTTATAGAGTGAATGTTACTTTGAGGGCTGTGTTATAGAGAGAATGTAACTGTGAGGGGTGTGTTACAGAAAGAATGTTACAGTGAGGGGTGTGTTATAGAGTGAATGTTACTGTGTGGGCTGTGTTATAGAGAGAATGTTACTGTGATGGGTGTGTTATAGAGATAATGTTACTGTTAAGGGTGTGTTATAGAGACAATGTTACTGGGAGGGGTGTGTTATAGAGAGAATGTTACAGTTAGGGTGTGTTATAAAGAGAATGTTAGTGAGGGGTGTATTATAGAGAGAATGTTACAGTGAGGGGTGTGTTATAAAGAGAATGTTACACTGAGGGGTGTATTATAGCGGGAAAGCAACATTGAGTGGTGTGTTACGGAGAGAATATTACAGTGAGGGGTGTGTTACGGAGAGAATGTTGCAGTGAGGGGTGTGTTACAGAAAGAATGTTACAGTGAGCGGTGTGTTACAGAGAGAATGTTACAGTGAGGGATGTGTTATAGAGAAAATGTTACAGTGTGGGGTGTGTTATAGAGAGAAAGCTTTAGTGAGTGGTGTGTTATAGAGAGAATATTACAGTGAGGGCTGTTATATGGAGAGAATGTTACTGTGAAGGGTGTGTTTTGGAGAGAATATTACAGTGAGGGATGTGTGATAGAGCGAATGTTACTGTGAGGGGTGTGTTACAGAAAGAATGTTACAGTGAGCGGTGTGTTATCGAGAGAATGTTACAATGAAGGGTGTGTTATAGAGTGAATGTTACTGTGAGGGCTGTGTTATAGAGAGAATGTAACTGTGAGGGGTGTGTTACAGAAAGAATGTTACAGTGAGCGGTGTGTTACAGAGAGAATGTTACAGTGAGGCGTGTGTTATTGAGAGAATGTTACAATGAAGGGTGTGTTATAGAGAGAATATTACAGTGAGGGGTGTATTATAGAGAGAATGTTACAGTGAAGGGTGTGTTGTAGAGAGAATTTTAATGTGAGGGGTGTGTTATAGAGAGAATATTACAGTGAAGGGTGTGTTATAGAGATAATGTTACTGTTAAGGCTGTGTTATACAGAGAATGTTACTGGGAGGGGTGTGTTATAGAGAGAATGTTACAGTTAGGGTGTGTTATAAAGAAAATGTTAGTGAGGGGTGTGTTATAGAGAGAAAGTTACAGTGAGGTGTGTGTTATAAAGAAAATGTTACACTGTGGGGTGTATTATAGAGGGAAAGCAACATTGAGTGGTGTGTTACGGAGAGAATATTACAGTGAGGGGTGTGTTACAGAGAGAATGTTACAGTGAGGGGTGTGTGATAGAGAGAATATTACTGTGAGGGGTGTATTATAGAGAGAACTTTACAGTGAAGGGTTTGTTATAGAGAGAATGTTACAGTGAGGGGTGTGTTATAGAGTGAAAGCTACATCGAGTGGTGTGTTACCGAGAGAAAGTTACAGTGAGGGGTGTGTTACAGAGATAATGTTACAGTGACGGGTGTGTTACAGACAGCATGTTACTGAGAGGAGTGTGTAATAGAGAGAAAGTTACAGTGAGGTGTGTTCTTGAGAGAATGTTACTGTGAGGGGTGTATTATAAAGGGAAAGCTACATTGAGTGGTGTGTTACGGAGAGAATATTACAGTGAGGGGTGTGTTACCGGGAGAATGTTACAGTGAGGGGTGTGTTACAGAAAGAATGTTACAGTGAGCGGTGTGTTACAGAGAGAATGTTACAGTGAGGGGTGTGTTATAGAGAAAATGTTACAGTGAAGGGTGAGTTATAGAGTGAATGTTACTGTGAGAGGTGTGTTATAGAGAGAATGTTACTGTGAGGGGTGTGTTATGGAGAGAATGTTACAGTGAGGGGTGTGTTACTGAGAGAATGTTACAGTGAGGGGTGTGTTACAGAGAGAATGTTACAGTGAGGGGTGTGTTTTAGAGAGAATGTTACAATGAAGGGTGAGTTATAGAGTGAATGTTACTGTGAGAGGTGTGTTTTAGAGAGAATGTTACTGTGAGGGGTGTGTTATGGAGAGAATGTTACAGTGAGGGGTGTGTTACTGAGAGAATGTTACAGTGAGGGGTATGTTATAGAGAGAATGTTACTGTGAGGTGTGTGTTATTGGAGAGAATGTTACAGTGAGAGGTGTGTTATAGAGAGAATGTTACTGTGAGGGGTGTGTTCTGGAGAGAATTTTACTCTGAGGAGTGTGTTATGGAGAGAATGTTACTGTGAGTGGTGCGTTCTGGAGGGAATGTTACAGTGAGGGGTGCTTTATGGAGAGAATGTTACAGTGAGGGGTGTGTTACAGAGAGAATGTTACAGTGAGGGGTGTTTTATTCAGAGAATGTTACAGTGAGGGGTGTTTTATTCAGAGAATGTTACAGTGAGGGGTGTGTTACGGAGAGAATGTTACTGGGAGGGGTGTGTTATAGAGAGAATGTTACTATGAGGGGTGTGTTATGGAGAGAATGTTACAGTGAGGGGTTTGTTATAGAGAGAATGTTACAATGAGGGGTGTATTATAGAGAGAATGTTACTGTGAGGGGTGTTATAGAGTGAATGTTACTGTGAGGGGTGTGTTATGGAGAGAATGTGACTGTGAGGGGTGTGTTGCAGAAAGAATGTTACAGTGAGCGGTGTGTTACAGAGAGAATGTTACAGTGAGGGGTGTGTTATCGAGAGAATGTTACAATGAAGGGTGTGTTATAGAGTGAATGTTACTGTGAGGGGTGTGTTATAGTGAGAATGTTACAGTTAGGGTGTGTTATAAAGAGAATGTTAGTGAGGGGTGTGTTATAGAGAGAAAGTTACAGTGAGGGGTGTGTTATAGAGGGAAAGCTACATTGAGTGGTGTGTTACAGAGAGAATATTACAGTGAGGGGTGTGTTACCGAGCGAATGTTACAGTGAGGGGTGTGTTACAGAACGAATGTTACAGTGAGGGGTGTGTTATAGAGAGAAAGTTACAGTGAGGGGTGTGTTATAGAGGGAAAGCAACATTGAGTGGTGATTTACAGAGAGAATATTACAGTGAGGGGTGTGTTACCGAGCGAATGTTACAGTGAGGGGTCTGTTACAGAGAGAATGTTACAGTGAGGGGCGTGTTATACAGAGAATGTTACAATGAAGGGTGTGTTATCGAGGGAATGTTACTGTGAGGGCTGTGTTATAGAGAGAATGTTACTGTGAGGGGTGTGTTATAGAGAGAATGTTACAGAGAGGGGTGTGTTACAGGGAGAATGTTACTGTGAGGGGTGTGTTGCAGAAAGAATGTTACAGTGAGCGGTGTGTTACAGAGAGAATGTTACAGTGAGGGGTGTGTTATCGAGAGAATGTTACAATGAAGGGTGTGTTATAGAGTGAATGTTACTGTGAGGGGTGTGTTATAGTGAGAATGTTACAGTTAGAGTGTGTTATAAAGAGAATGTTAGTGAGGGGTGTGTTATAGAGAGAAAGTTACAGTGAGGGGTGTGTTATAGAGGTAAAGCTACATTGAGTGGTGTGTTACAGAGAGAATATTACAGTGAGGGGTGTGTTACCGAGCGAATGTTACAGTGAGGGGTGTGTTACAGAACGAATGTTACAGTGAGGGGTGTGTTATAGAGAGAAAGTTACAGTGAGGGGTGTGTTATAGAGGGAAAGCAACATTGAGGGGTGATTTACAGAGAGAATATTACAGTGAGGGGTGTGTTACGGAGCGAATGTTACAGTGAGGGGTCTGTTACAGAGAGAATGTTACAGTGAGGGGCGTGTTATACAGAGAATGTTACAATGAAGGGTGTGTTATCGAGGGAATGTTACTGTTAGGGCTGTGTTATAGAGAGAATGTTACTGTGAGGGGTGTGTTATAGAGAGAATGTTACTGTGAGGGGTGTGTTACAGGGAGAATATTACAGTGTGGGGTGTGTTATAGAGATAATGTTACACTGAAGGGTTTGTTATTGAGAGAATGTTACAGTTAGGGTGTGCTATAAAGAGAATGTTAGTGAAGGGTGTGTTATACAGGGAAAGCTACATTGAGTGGTGTGTTACGGAGAGAATATTATAGTGAGGGGTGTGTTACGGAGAGAATGTTACAGTTAGGGGTGTGTTAGAGAATGTTACACTGAGGGGTGTGTTACAGAGGGAATGTTATAGTGATGGTTGTGTTAGAGAGAGAATGTTACACTGAGGGGTGTGTTACAGAGGGAATGTTATAGTGATGGTTGTGTTATAGAGAGAATGTTACCGTGAGGGGTGTGTTACAGAGAGAATGTTACAGTGAGGGGTGTGTTACAGAGAGAATGTTACAGTGAGGGGTGTGTTAGAGAGAGAATGTTACAGTGAGGGTTGTGTAATAGAGAGAATGTTACAGTGAGGGGTGTGTTACTGAGAGAATGTTACCGTGGGGGGTGTGTTACAGAGAGAATGTTACAGTGATGGGTGTGTTATAGAGAGAATGTTACAGTGATGGGTGTGTGATAGAGAGAATATTACAGTGAGGGGTGTATTATGGAGAGAACTTTACAGTGAAGTGTTTGTTATAGAGAGAATGTTACTGTGAGGGGTGTGTTATCGAGAGAAAGTTACAGTGAGGGATGTGTTTTGAAGAGAATGTTACAGTGAAGGTTGTGTTATAGAGTGAAAGCTACATCGAGTGGTGTGTTATGGAGAGAATGTTACAGTGAGGGATGTGTTATGGTGAGAATGTTACAGTGAGGGGTGTGTTATAGAGAGAATGTTACAATGAGGGGTGTGTTATAGAGAGAATGTTACTGTGAGGGGTGTGTTATGGAGAGAATGTTACAGTGAGGGGTGTGTTATAGAGAGAATGTTACAATGAGGGGTGTGTTATGGAGAGAATGTTACAGTGAGGGGTGTGTTATGGAGAGAATGTTACAGTGAGGGGTGTGTTATAGAGAGAAAGTTACAGTGAGGGATGTGTTTTGAAGAGAATGTTACAGTGAAGGTTGTGTTATAGAGTGAAAGCTACATCGAGTGGTGTGTTATGGAGAGAATGTTACAGTGAGGGATGTGTTATGGTGAGAATGTTACAGTGAGGGGTGTGTTATAGAGAGAATGTTACAATGAGGGGTGTGTTATAGAGAGAATGTTACTGTGAGGGGTGTGTTATGGAGAGAATGTTACAGTGAGGGGTGTGTTATAGAGAGAATGTTACAATGAGGGGTGTGTTATGGAGAGAATGTTACAGTGAGGTGTGTGTTATGGTGAGAATGCTACAGTGAGGGGTGTGTGATAGAGAGAATGTTACAATGAGGGGTGTGTTATAGAGAGAATGTTACAGTGAGGTGTGTGTTATGGAGAGAATGTTACAGTGAGGGGTGTGTTATAGAGAGAATGTTACTGTGAGGGGTGTGTTATGGAGAGAATGTTACAGTGTGGTGTGTTATAGAGTGAATGTTACTGTGAGGGGTGTGTTATGGAGAGAATGTTAAAGTGAGGGGTGTGTTACAGAGAGAATGTTACAGTGAGGGATGTGTTATAGAGAAAATGTTACAGTGTGGGGTGTGTTATAGAGAGAAAGCTTTAGTGAGTGGTGTGTTATAGAGAGAATATTACAGTGAGGGCTGTTATATGGAGAGAATGTTACTGTGAAGGGTGTGTTTTGGAGAGAATATTACAGTGAGGGATGTGTGATAGAGCGAATGTTACTGTGAGGGGTGTGTTACAGAAAGAATGTTACAGTGAGCGGTGTGTTATCGAGAGAATGTTACAATGAAGGGTGTGTTATAGAGTGAATGTTACTGTGAGGGCTGTGTTATAGAGAGAATGTAACTGTGAGGGGTGTGTTACAGAAAGAATGTTACAGTGAGCGGTGTGTTACAGAGAGAATGTTACAGTGAGGCGTGTGTTATTGAGAGAATGTTACAATGAAGGGTGTGTATTAGAGTGAATGTTACAATGAAGGGTGTGTTATAGAGTTAATGTTACTGTGAGGGCTGTGTTATAGAGAGAATGTTACTGTGATGGGTGTGTTATAGAAAGAAAGTTACAGAGAGGTGTGTGTTACAGAGAGAATGTTACAGTGAGGGGTGTGTTATAGAGAGAATATTACAGTGAGGGGTGTATTATAGAGAGAATGTTACAGTGAAGGGTGTGTTGTAGAGAGAATTTTAATGTGAGGGGTGTGTTATAGAGAGAATATTACAGTGAAGGGTGTGTTATAGAGATAATGTTACTGTTAAGGCTGTGTTATACAGAGAATGTTACTGGGAGGGGTGTGTTATAGAGAGAATGTTACAGTTAGGGTGTGTTATAAAGAAAATGTTAGTGAGGGGTGTGTTATAGAGAGAAAGTTACAGTGAGGTGTGTGTTATAAAGAAAATGTTACACTGTGGGGTGTATTATAGAGGGAAAGCAACATTGAGTGGTGTGTTACGGAGAGAATATTACAGTGAGGGGTGTGTTACAGAGAGAATGTTACAGTGAGGGGTGTGTGATAGAGAGAATATTACTGTGAGGGGTGTATTATAGAGAGAACTTTACAGTGAAGGGTTTGTTATAGAGAGAATGTTACTGTGAGGGGTGTGTTACAAAGAGAATGTTACAGTGAGGGGTGTGTTATAGAGTGAAAGCTACATCGAGTGGTGTGTTACCGAGATAATGTTACAGTGAGGGGTGTGTTACAGAGATAATGTTACAGTGACGGGTGTGTTACAGACAGCATGTTACTGAGAGGAGTGTGTAATAGAGAGAAAGTTACAGTGAGGTGTGTTCTTGAGAGAATGTTACTGTGAGGGGTGTATTATAAAGGGAAAGCTACATTGAGTGGTGTGTTACGGAGAGAATATTACAGTGAGGGGTGTGTTGCCGGGAGAATGTTACAGTGAGGGGTGTGTTACAGAAAGAATGTTACAGTGAGCGGTGTGTTACAGAGAGAATGTTACAGTGAGGGGTGTGTTATAGAGAAAATGTTACAGTGAAGGGTGAGTTATAGAGTGAATGTTACTGTGAGAGGTGTGTTATAGAGAGAATGTTACTGTGAGGGGTGTGTTATGGAGAGAATGTTACAGTGAGGGGTGTGTTACTGAGAGAATGTTACAGTGAGGGGTGTGTTACAGAGAGAATGTTACAGTGAGGGGTGTGTTTTAGAGAGAATGTTACAATGAAGGGTGAGTTATAGAGTGAATGTTACTGTGAGAGGTGTGTTTTAGAGAGAATGTTACTGTGAGGGGTGTGTTATGGAGAGAATGTTACAGTGAGGGGTGTGTTACTGAGAGAATGTTACAGTGAGGGGTATGTTATAGAGAGAATGTTACTGTGAGGTGTGTGTTATTGGAGAGAATGTTACAGTGAGAGGTGTGTTATAGAGAGAATGTTACTGTGAGGGGTGTGTTCTGGAGAGAATTTTACTCTGAGGAGTGTGTTATGGAGAGAATGTTACTGTGAGTGGTGCGTTCTGGAGGGAATGTTACAGTGAGGGGTGCTTTATGGAGAGAATGTTACAGTGAGGGGTGTGTTACAGAGAGAATGTTACAGTGAGGGGTGTTTTATTCAGAGAATGTTACAGTGAGGGGTGTGTTACGGAGAGAATGTTACTGGGAGGGGTGTGTTATAGAGAGAATGTTACTATGAGGGGTGTGTTATGGAGAGAATGTTACAGTGAGGGGTTTGTTATAGAGAGAATGTTACAATGAGGGGTGTATTATAGAGAGAATGTTACTGTGAGGGGTGTTATAGAGTGAATGTTACTGTGAGGGGTGTGTTATGGAGAGAATGTGACTGTGAGGGGTGTGTTGCAGAAAGAATGTTACAGTGAGCGGTGTGTTACAGAAAGAATGTTACAGTGAGCGGTGTGTTACAGAAAGAATGTTACAGTGAGGGGTGTGTTATCGAGAGAATGTTACAATGAAGGGTGTGTTATAGAGTGAATGTTACTGTGAGGGGTGTGTTATAGTGAGAATGTTACAGTTAGGGTGTGTTATAAAGAGAATGTTAGTGAGGGGTGTGTTATAGAGAGAAAGTTACAGTGAGGGGTGTGTTATAGAGGGAAAGCTACATTGAGTGGTGTGTTACAGAGAGAATATTACAGTGAGGGGTGTGTTACCGAGCGAATGTTACAGTGAGGGGTGTGTTACAGAACGAATGTTACAGTGAGGGGTGTGTTATAGAGAGAAAGTTACAGTGAGGGGTGTGTTATAGAGGGAAAGCAACATTGAGTGGTGATTTACAGAGAGAATATTACAGTGAGGGGTGTGTTACCGAGCGAATGTTACAGTGAGGGGTCTGTTACAGAGAGAATGTTACAGTGAGGGGCGTGTTATACAGAGAATGTTACAATGAAGGGTGTGTTATCGAGGGAATGTTACTGTGAGGGCTGTGTTATAGAGAGAATGTTACTGTGAGGGGTGTGTTATAGAGAGAATGTTACTGTGAGGGGTGTGTTACAGGGAGAATGTTACTGTGAGGGGTGTGTTGCAGAAAGAATGTTACAGTGAGCGGTGTGTTACAGAGAGAATGTTACAGTGAGGGGTGTGTTATCGAGAGAATGTTACAATGAAGGGTGTGTTATAGAGTGAATGTTACTGTGAGGGGTGTGTTATAGTGAGAATGTTACAGTTAGGGTGTGTTATAAAGAGAATGTTAGTGAGGGGTGTGTTATAGAGAGAAAGTTACAGTGAGGGGTGTGTTATAGAGGGAAAGCTACATTGAGTGGTGTGTTACAGAGAGAATATTACAGTGAGGGGTGTGTTACCGAGCGAATGTTACAGTGAGGGGTGTGTTACAGAACGAATGTTACAGTGAGGGGTGTGTTATAGAGAGAAAGTTACAGTGAGGGGTATGTTATAGAGGGAAAGCAACATTGAGTGGTGATTTACAGAGAGAATATTACAGTGAGGGGTGTGTTACCGAGCGAATGTTACAGTGAGGGGTCTGTTACAGAGGGAATGTTACAGTGAGGGGCGTGTTATACAGAGAATGTTACAATGAAGGGTGTGTTATCGAGGGAATGTTACTGTTAGGGCTGTGTTATAGAGAGAATGTTACTGTGAGGGGTGTGTTATAGAGAGAATGTTACTGTGAGGGGTGTGTTACAGGGAGAATATTACAGTGTGGGGTGTGTTATAGAGATAATGTTACACTGAAGGGTTTGTTATTGAGAGAATGTTACAGTTAGGGTGTGCTATAAAGAGAATGTTAGTGAAGGGTGTGTTATACAGGGAAAGCTACATTGAGTGGTGTGTTACGGAGAGAATATTATAGTGAGGGGTGTGTTACGGAGAGAATGTTACAGTTAGGGGTGTGTTAGAGAATGTTACACTGAGGGGTGTGTTACAGAGGGAATGTTATAATGATGGTTGTGTTAGAGAGAGAATGTTACACTGAGGGGTGTGTTACAGAGGGAATGTTATAGTGATGGTTGTGTTATAGAGAGAATGTTACCGTGAGGGGTGTGTTACAGAGAGAATGTTACAGTGAGGGGTGTGTTACAGAGAGAATGTTACAGTGAGGGGTGTGTTAGAGAATTTTACAGTGAGGGGTGTGTTACTGAGAGAATGTTACCGTGGGGGGTGTGTTACAGAGAGAATGTTACAGTGATGGGTGTGTTATAGAGAGAATGTTACAGTGATGGGTGTGTGATAGAGAGAATATTACAGTGAGGGGTGTATTATGGAGAGAACTTTACAGTGAAGTGTTTGTTATAGAGAGAATGTTACTGTGAGGGGTGTGTTATCGAGAGAAAGTTACAGTGAGGGATGTGTTTTGAAGAGAATGTTACAGTGAAGGTTGTGTTATAGAGTGAAAGCTACATCGAGTGGTGTGTTATGGAGATAATGTTACAGTGAGGGATGTGTTATAGAGAGAATGTTACAATGAGGGGTGTGTTATAGAGAGAATGTTACAGTGAGGGGTGTGTTATGGAGAGAATGTTACAGTGAGGGGTGTGTTATAGAGAGAATGTTACAATGAGGGGTGTGTTATAGAGAGAATGTTACTGTGAGGGGTGTGTTATGGAGAGAATGTTACAGTGAGGGGTGTGTTATAGAGAGAATGTTACAATGAGGGGTGTGTTATAGAGAGAATGTTACTGTGAGGGGTGTGTTATGGAGAGAATGTTACAGTGAGGGGTGTGTTATGGTGAGAATGTTACAGTGAGGGGTGTGTTATGGAGAGAATGTTACAGTGAGGTGTGTGTTATGGTGAGAATGCTACAGTGAGGGGTGTGTGATAGAGAGAATGTTACAATGAGGGGTGTGTTATAGAGAGAATGTTACAGTGAGGTGTGTGTTATGGAGAGAATGTTACAGTGAGGGGTGTGTTATAGAGAGAATGTTACTGTGAGGGGTGTGTTATGGAGAGAATGTTACAGTGTGGTGTGTTATAGAGTGAATGTTACTGTGAGGGGTGTGTTATGGAGAGAATGTTACTGTGAGGGGTGTGTTACAGAAAGAATGTTACATTGAGCGGTGTGTTACAGAGAGAATGTGACAGCGAGGGGTGTGTTATCGAGAGAATTTTACTATGAAGGGTGTGTTATAGAGTGAATGTTACTGTGAGGGGTGTGTTATAGTGAGAATGTTACAGTTTGGGTGTGTTATAAAGAGAATGTTAGTGAGGGGTGTGTTATAGAGAGAAAGTTACAGTGAGGGGTGTGTTATAAAGAGAATGTTACAGTGAGGGGTGTATTATAGACGGAAAGCTACATTGAGTGGTGTGTTACAGAGAGAATATTACAGTGAGGGGTGTGTTACCGAGCGAATGTTACTGTGAGGGGTGTGTTACAGAAGGAATGTTACAGTGAGCGGTGTGTTACAGAGAGAATGTTACAGTGAGGGGTGTGTTATAGAGAGAATGTTACAGTTAGGGTGTGTTATAAAGAGAATGTTAGTGACGGGTGTGTTATAGAGAGAAAGTTACAGTGAGGGGTGTGTTATAAAGAGAATGTTACAGTGAGGGGTGTGTTATAGAGAGAATGTTACTGTGAGGGGTGTGTTATAGAGAGAATGTTACTGTGAGGGGTGTGTTACAGAAGGAATGTTACAGTGAGAGGTGTGTTACAGAGAGAATGTTACAATGAGGGGCGTGTTATACAGACAATGTTACAATGAAGGGTGTGTTATCGAGGGAATGTTACTGTGAGGGCTGTGTTACAGAGAGAATGTTACTGTGAGGGGTGTGTTATAGAGAGAATGTTACAGTGAGCGGTGTGTTACAGAGAGAATGTTACAGTGAGGGGTGTGTTATCGAGAGAATGTTACAATGAAGGGTGTGTTATAGAGTGAATGTTACTGTGAGGGGTGTGTTATAGTGAGAATGTTACAGTTAGGGTGTGTTATAAAGAGAATGTTAGTGAGGGGTGTGTTATAGAGAGAAAGTTACAGTGAGGGGTGTGTTATAGAGGGAAAGCTACATTGAGTGGTGTGTTACAGAGAGAATATTACAGTGAGGGGTGTGTTACCGAGCGAATGTTACAGTGAGGGGTGTGTTACAGAACGAATGTTACAGTTAGGGGTGTGTTATAGAGAGAAAGTTACAGTGAGGGGTGTGTTATAGAGGGAAAGCAACATTGAGTGGTGATTTACAGAGAGAATATTACAGTGAGGGGTGTGTTACCGAGCGAATGTTACAGTGAGGGGTCTGTTACAGAGAGAATGTTACAGTGAGGGGCGTGTTATACAGAGAATGTTACAATGAAGGGTGTGTTATCGAGGGAATGTTACTGTGAGGGCTGTGTTATAGAGAGAATGTTACTGTGAGGGGTCTGTTACAGAGAGAATGTTACAATGAGGGGTGTATTATAGAGAGAATGTTACTGTGAGGGGTGTTATAGAGTGAATGTTACTGTGAGGGGTGTGTTATGGAGAGAATGTTACTGTGAGGGGTGTGTTGCAGAAAGAATGTTACAGTGAGCGGTGTGTTACAGAGAGAATGTTGCAGTGAGGGGTGTGTTATCGAGAGAATGTTACAATGAAGGGTGTGTTATAGAGTGAATGTTACTGTGAGGGGTGTGTTATAGTGAGAATGTTACAGTTAGGGTGTGTTATAAAGAGAATGTTAGTGAGGGGTGTGTTATAGAGAGAAAGTTACAGTGAGGGGTGTGTTATAGAGGGAAAGCTACATTGAGTGGTGTGTTACTGAGAGAATATTACAGTGAGGGGTGTGTTACCGAGCGAATGTTACAGTGAGGGGTGTGTTACAGAACGAATGTTACAGTGAGGGGTGTGTTATAGAGAGAAAGTTACAGTGAGGGGTGTGTTATAGAGGGAAAGCAACATTGAGTGGTGATTTACAGAGAGAATATTACAGTGAGGGGTGTGTTACCGAGCGAATGTTACAGTGAGGGGTCTGTTACAGAGAGAATGTTACAGTGAGGGGCGTGTTATACAGAGAATGTTACAATGAAGGGTGTGTTATCGAGGGAATGTTACTGTGAGGGCTGTGTTATAGAGAGAATGTTACTGTGAGTGGTGTGTTACAGGGAGAATATTACAGTGTGGGGTGTGTTATAGAGAGAATGTTACACTGAAGGGTTTGTTATTGAGAGAATGTTACAGTTAGGGTGTGCTATAAAGAGAATGTTAGTGAAGGGTGTGTTATACAGGGAAAGCTACATTGAGTGGTGTGTTACGGAGAGAATATTATAGTGAGGGGTGTGTTACGGAGAGAATGTTACAGTTAGGGGTGTGTTAGAGAATGTTACACTGAGGGGTGTGTTACAGAGGGAATGTTATAGTGATGGTTGTGTTAGAGAGAGAATGTTACACTGAGGGGTGTGTTACAGAGGGAATGTTATAGTGATGGTTGTGTTATAGAGAGAATGTTACCGTGAGGGGTGTGTTATAGAGAGAATGTTACAGTGATGGGTGTGTTATAGAGAGAATGTTACAGTGATGGGTGTGTGATAGAGAGAATATTACAGTGAGGGGTGTGTTAGAGAATGTTACAGTGAGGGGTGTGTTACAGAGAGAATGTTACAGTGATGGGTGTGTTATAGAGAGAATGTTACAGTGATGGGTGTGTTATAGAGAGAATGTTACAGTGATGGGTGTGTGATAGAGAGAATATTACAGTGAGGGGTGTATTATGGAGAGAACTTTACAGTGAAGTGTTTGTTATAGAGAGAATGTTACTGTGAGGGGTGTGTTATCGAGAGAAAGTTACAGTGAGGGATGTGTTTTGAAGAGAATGTTACAGTGAAGGTTGTGTTATAGAGTGAAAGCTACATCGAGTGGTGTGTTATGGAGAGAATGTTACAGTGAGGGATGTGTTATGGTGAGAATGTTACAGTGAGGGGTGTGTTATAGAGAGAATGTTACAATGAGGGGTGTGTTATAGAGAGAATGTTACTGTGAGGGGTGTGTTATGGAGAGAATGTTACAGTGAGGGGTGTGTTATGGTGAGAATGTTACAGTGAGGGGTGTGTTATGGAGAGAATGTTACAGTGAGGGGTGTGTTATGGTGAGAATGTTACAGTGAGGGGTGTGTTATGGAGACAATGTTACAGTGAGGTGTGTGTTATGGTGAGAATGCTACAGTGAGGGGTGTGTGATAGAGAGAATGTTACAATGAGGGGTGTGTTATAGAGAGAATGTTACAGTGAGGTGTGTGTTATGGAGAGAATGTTACAGTGAGGGGTGTGTTATAGAGAGAATGTTACTGTGAGGGGTGTGTTATGGAGAGAATGTTACAGTGTGGTGTGTTATAGAGTGAATGTTACTGTGAGGGGTGTGTTATGGAGAGAATGTTACTGTGAGGGGTGTGTTACAGAAAGAATGTTACATTGAGCGGTGTGTTACAGAGAGAATGTGACAGCGAGGGGTGTGTTATCGAGAGAATTTTACTATGAAGGGTGTGTTATAGAGTGAATGTTACTGTGAGGGGTGTGTTATAGTGAGAATGTTACAGTTTGGGTGTGTTATAAAGAGAATGTTAGTGAGGGGTGTGTTATAGAGAGAAAGTTACAGTGAGGGGTGTGTTATAGTGAGAATGTTACAGTTTGGGTGTGTTATAAAGAGAATGTTAGTGAGGGGTGTGTTATAGAGAGAAAGTTACAGTGAGGGGTGTGTTATAAAGAGAATGTTACAGTGAGGGGTGTATTATAGACGGAAAGCTACATTGAGTGGTGTGTTACAGAGAGAATATTACAGTGAGGGGTGTGTTACCGAGCGAATGTTACTGTGAGGGGTGTGTTACAGAAGGAATGTTACAGTGAGCGGTGTGTTACAGAGAGAATGTTACAGTGAGGGGTGTGTTATAGAGAGAATGTTACAATGAAGGGTGTGTTATAGAGTTAATGTTACAGTTATGGGTGTGTTATCGAGAGAATGTTACTGTGAGGGGTGTGTTATAGAGAGAATGTTACAGTTAGGGTGTGTTATAAAGAGAATGTTAGTGACGGGTGTGTTATAGAGAGAAAGTTACAGTGAGGGGTGTGTTATAAAGAGAATGTTACAGTGAGGGGTGTGTTATAGAGAGAATGTTACTGTGAGGGGTGTGTTATAGAGAGAATGTTACAGTGAGGGGTGTGTTTCCGAGCGAATGTTACAGTGAGGGGTGTGTTACAGAAGGAATGTTACAGTGAGAGGTGTGTTACAGAGAGAATGTTACAATGAGGGGCGTGTTATACAGACAATGTTACAATGAAGGGTGTGTTATCGAGGGAATGTTACTGTGAGGGCTGTGTTACAGAGAGAATGTTACTGTGAGGGGTGTGTTATAGAGAGAATGTTACAGAGAGGTGTGTGTTACAGAGAGAATGTTACAGTGAGGGGTGTGCTATAGAGAGAATATTACAGTGAGGTGTGTATTATAGAGAGAATGTTACAGTGAGGGGTGTGTTATAGAGAGAATGTTACTGTGAGGGGCGTGTTACAGAGAGAATATTACAGTGCGGAGTGTGTTATAGAGATAATGTTACACTGAGGGGTTTGTTATTGAGAGAATGTTACAGTTAGGGTGTGCTATAAAGAGAATGTAGTGAAGGAAGTGTTATAGAGAGAAACTTACAGTGAGGGGTGTGTTATGGAGGGAAAGCAACATTGAGTGGTGTGTTACAGAGAGAATATTACAGTGAGGGGTGTGTTAGAGAATGTTACAGTGAGGGGTGTGTTACAAAGAGAATGTTACTGTGAGGGGGGTGTTATAGAGAGAAAGTTACAGTGAGGGGAGTGTTACAGAGAGAATGTTACAGTGAGGGTTGTGTGATAGAGAGAATATTACAGTGAGGGGTGTATTATAGAGATAACTTTACAGTGAAGGGTTTGTTATAGAGAGAACGTTACTGTGTGAGGTGTGTTATAGAGAGAATGTTACTGTGAGGGGTGTGTTATGGAGAGAATGTTACAGTGAGGGATGTGTTATAGAGAGAATGTTACAATGAGGGTTGTGTTATAGAAGAGAATGTTACTGTGAGGGGTATGTTATGGAGAGAATGTTACAGTGTGGTGTGTTATAGAGAGAATGTTACAGTGAGCTGTGTGTTAGCGAAAGTTACAGTGAGGGGTTTGTTATAGAGAGAATGTTACAGTGAGGGGTGTGTTATAGAGAGAATGTTACAGTGAGCTGTGCGTTATGGTGAGAATGTTACAGTGAGGGGTGTGTTATGGAGAGAATGTTACTGTGAAGGGTATGTTTTGGAGAGAATATTACAGTGAGGGATGTGTTATAGAGCGAATGTTACTGTGAGGGGTGAGTTACAGAAAGAATGTTACAGTGAGGGGTGTGTTATTGAGAGAATGTTACAATGAAGGGTGTGTTATAGAGTTAATGTTACTGTGACGGCTGTGTTATAGAGAGAATGTAACTGTGAGGGATGTGTTACAGAAAGAATGTTACAGTGAGCGGTGTGTTACAGAGAGAATGTTACAGTGATGGGTGTGTTATCGAGAAAATGTTACAATGAAGGGTGTGTTATAGAGTGAATGTAACTGTGAGGGGTGTGTTATAGAGAGAATGTTACAGTTAGGGTGAGTTATAAATAGAATGTTAGTGAGGGGTGTGTTATAGAGAGAAAGTTACAGTGAGGGGTGTGTTATAAAGAGAATGTTACAGTGAGGGGTGTGTTATAGAGGGAAAGCTACATTGAGTGGTGTGTTACAGAGAGAATATTAAAGTGAGGGGTGTGTCACCGAGCAAATGTTACAGTGAGGGGTGTGTTACAGAAAGAATGTTACAGTGAGAGGTGTGTTACAGAGAGAATGTTACAGTGAGGGGTGTGTTATACAGAAAATGTTACAATGAAGGGTGTGTTAACGAGGGAATGTTACTGTGAGGGCTGTGTTACAGAGAGAATGTTACTGTGAGGGGTGTGTTATAGAGAGAATGTTACAGAGAGGTGTGTGTTACAGAGAGAATGTTACAGTGAGGGGTGTTTTATAGAGAGAATATTACAGTGAGGTGTGTATTATAGAGAGAATGTTACAGTGAAGGTTGTGTTATAGAGAGAATGTTACTGTGAGGGGTGTGTTACAGAGAGAATATTATAGTGAGGGGTGTGTTATAGAGATAATGTTACACTGAAGGGTTTGTTATTGAGAGAATGTTACAGTTAGGGTGCGCTATAAAGAGAATGTTAGTGAAGGGTGTGTTATAAAGAGTATGTTACACTGAGGGGTGTGTTATAGAGGGAAAGCTACATTGAGTGGTGTGTTACGGAGAGAATATTACAGTGAGGGGTGTGTTACCGAGCGAATGTTACAGTGAGGGGTGTGTTACAGAACGAATGTTACAGTGAGGGGTGTGTTATAGAGAGAAAGTTACAGTGAGGGGTGTGTTATAGAGAGAATGTTACTGTGAGGGGTGTGTTACAGGGAGAATATTACAGTGTGGGGTGTGTTATAGAGATAATGTTACACTGAAGGGTTTGTTATTGAGAGAATGTTACAGTTAGGGTGTGCTATAAAGAGAATGTTAGTGAAGGGTGTGTTATAGAGAGAAAGTTACATTGAGTGGTGTGTTACGGAGAGAATATTATAGTGAGGGGTGCGTTACGGAGAGAATGTTACAGTTAGGGGTGTGTTAGAGAATGTTACACTGAGGGGTGTGTTACAGAGGGAATGTTATAGTGATGGTTGTGTTAGAGAGAGAATGTTACACTGAGGGGTGTGTTACAGAGGGAATGTTATAGTGATGGTTGTGTTATAGAGAGAATGTTACAGTGAGGGGTGTGTTACAGAGAGAATGTTACTGTGAAGAGTGTTTTATAGAGGGAATGTTACTGTGAGGGGTGTGTTATAGAGTGAATGTTACAATGAGGGGTGTGTTATAGAGAGAATGTTACAGTGAGGGGTGTGTTAGAGAATGTTACAGTGAGGGGCGTGTTACAGAGAGAATGTTACAGTGAGGGGCGTGTTACAGAGAGAATGTTACAGTGAGGGGTGTGTTATAGAGTGAATGTTACTGTGAGGGGTGTGTTATAGAGAGAATGTTACTGTGAGGGGTGTGTTATAGAGAGAATGTTACTGTGAGGGGTGTGTTATAGAGTGAATGTTACAATGAGGGGTGTGTTATAGAGAGAATGTTACTGTGAGGGGTGTGTTATGGAGAGAATGTCACAGTGTGGTGTGTTATAGAGTGAATGTTACTGTGAGGGGTGTGTTACAGAAAGAATGTTACAGTGAGCCGTGTGTTACAGAGAGAATGTTACAGTTAGGGTGTATTATAAAGAGAATGTTAGTGAGGGGTGTGTTATAGAGAGAAAGTTACAGTGAGGGGTGTGTTATAAAGAGAATGTTACAGTGAGGGGTGTATTATAGACGGAAAGCTACATTGAGTGGTGTGTTACAGAGAGAATATTACAGTGAGGGGTGTGTTACCGAGCGAATGTTACTGTGAGGGGTGTGTTACAGAAGGAATGTTACAGTGAGCGGTGTGTTACAGAGAGAATGTTACAGTGAGGGGTGTGTTATAGAGAGAATGTTACAATGAAGGGTGTGTTATAGAGTTAATGTTACAGTTATGGGTGTGTTATCGAGAGAATGTTACAGTGAGGGGTGTGTTATAGAAAGAATGTTACAGTTAGGGTGTGTTATAAAGAGAATGTTAGTGACAGGTGTGTTATAGAGAGAAAGTTACAGTGAGGGGTGTGTTATAAAGAGAATGTTACAGTGAGGGGTGTATTATAGAGGGAAAGCTACATTGAGTGGTGTGTTACAGAGAGAATATTACAGTGAGGGGTGTGTTTCCGAGCGAATGTTACAGTGAGGGTTGTGTTACAGAAGGAATGTTACAGTGAGAGGTGTGTTACAGAGAGAATGTTACAATGAGGGGCGTGTTATACAGACAATGTTACAATGAAGGGTGTGTTATCGAGGGAATGTTACTGTGAGGGCTGTGTTACAGAGAGAATGTTACTGTGAGGGGTGTGTTATAGAGAGAATGTTACAGAGAGGTGTGTGTTACAGAGAGAATGTTACAGTGAGGGGTGTGCTATAGAGAGAATATTACAGTGAGGTGTGTATTATAGAGAGAATGTTACAGTGAAGGTTGTGGTATCGAGAGAATGTTACTGTGAGGGGTGTGTTACAGAGAGAATATTACAGTGAGGAGTGTGTTATAGAGATAATGTTACACTGAAGGGTTTGTTATTGAGAGAATGTTACAGTTAGGGTGTGCTATAAAGAGAATGTAGTGAAGGAAGTGTTATAGAGAGAAACTTACAGTGAGGGGTGTGTTATGGAGGGAAAGCAACATTGAGTGGTGTGTTACGGAGAGAATATTGCAGTGAGGGGTGTGTTAGAGAATGTTACAGTGAGGGGTGTGTTACAAAGAGAATGTTACTGTGAGGGGGGTGTTACAGAGAGAATGTTACAGTGAGGGGTGTGTTATAAAGAGAATGTTACAGTGAGGGGTGTATTATAGAGAGAACTTTACAGTGAAGGGTTTGTTATAGAGAGAATGTTACTGTGAGAGGTGTGTTATCGAGAGAAAGTTACAGTGAGGGGTGTGTTATGAAGAGAATGTTACAGTGAGGGGTGTGTTATAGAGTGAAAGCTACATCGAGTGGTGTGTTACGGAGAGAATGTTACAGTGAGGGGTGTGTTAGAGAGAGAATATTACAGTGAGGGGCTGTTAGTGAATGTTACAGTGAGGGGTGTGTTATCGTGAGAATGTTACAGTGAGGGGTGTGTTATAAAGAGAATGTTAGTGAGGGGTGTGTTATAGAGAGAATGTTACAGTGAGGGGTGTATTATAGAGGGAAAGCTACATTGAGTGGTGTGTTACGGAGAGAATATTACAGTGAGGGATGTGTTACGGAGAGAGTGTTACAGTGAGGGGTGTGGTACAGAAAGAATGTTACAGTGAGGGGTGTGTTACAGAGACAATGTTGCAGTGAGTGGTGTGTTATAGAGAGAATGTTACAATGAAGGGTGAGTTATAGAGTGAATGTTACTGTGAGAGGTGTGTTATAGAGAGAATGTTACTGTGAGGGGTGTGTTATGGAGAGAATGTTACAGTGAGGTGCGTGTTATTGGAGAGAATGTTACAGTGAGCTGTGTGTTAGCGAATGTTACAGTGAGGGGTTTGTTATAGAGAGAATGTTTCAGTGAGGGGTGTGTTATAGAGAGAATGTTGCAGTGAGCTGTGTGTTATGGAGAGAATGTTACAGTGAGGGGTGTGTTATGGAGAGAATGTTACTGTGAAGGGTATGTTTTGGAGAGAATATTACAGTGAGGGATGTGTTATAGAGCGAATGTTACTGTGAGGGGTGTGTTACAGAAAAATGTTACAGTGAGGGGTGTGTTATCGAGAGAATGTTACAATGAAGGGTGTGTTATAGAGTGAATGTTACTGTGAGGGCTGTGTTATAGAGAGAATGTAACTGTGAGGGATGTGTTACAGAAAGAATGTTACAGTGAGCGGTGTGTTACAGAGAGAATGTTACAGTGAGGGGTGTGTTATAGAGAGAATGTTACAATGAAGGGTGTGTTATAGAGTGAATGTTACTGTGAGGGCTGTGTTATAGTGAGAATGTTACTGTGATGGGTGTGTTATAGAGAGAAAGTTACAGAGAGGTGGGTGTTACAGAGAGAATGTTACAGTGAGGGGTGTGTTATAGAGAGAATATTACAGTGAAGGGTGTGTTATAGAGATAATGTTACAGTTAAGGGTGTGTTATAGAGAGAATGTTACTGGGAGGGGTGTGTTATAGAGAGAATGTTACAGTTAGGGTGTGTTATAAAGAGAATGTTAGTGAGGGCTGTGTTATAGAGAGAAAGTTACAGTGAGGGGTGTGTTATAAAGAGTATGTTACACTGAGGGGTGTATTATAGAGGGAAAGCTACATTGAGTGTTGTGTTACGGAGAGAATATTACAGTGAGGGGTGTGTTATGGAGAGAATGTTACAGTGAAGGGTGTGTTACAGAAAGAATGTTACAGTGAGCGGTGTGTTACAGAGCGAATGTTACAGTGAGCGGTATGTTATAGAGGGAAAGCTACATTGAGTGGTGTGTTACGGAGAGAATATTACAGTGAGGGGTGTGTTACGCAGAGAATGTTACAGTGAGGGGTGTGTTAGAGAATGTTACACTGAGGGGTGTGTTACAGAGAGAATGTTACAGTGAGGTTTGTGTTAGAGAGAGAAAGTTTCAGTGAGGGGAGTGTTACAGAGAGAATGTTACAGTGAGGGGTGTGTTATAGAGAGAATGTTATAGTGAGGGGTGTGTCAGAGAGAGAATGTTACTGTGAGGGCTGTGTTATAGAGAGAATGTTACTGTGAGGGGTGTGTTATCGAGAGAAAGTTACAGTGAGGGGTGTGTTATAAAGGGAATGTTACAGTGAGGGGTGTGTTATAGAGTGAAAGCTACATCGAGTGGTGTGTTACGGAGAGAATGTTACAGTGACGGGTGTGTTACAGATAGAATGTTACTGAGAGGGTTGTGTAATAGAGAGAAAGTTACAGTGAGGTGTGTTTTACAGAGAGAATGTTCCAGTATTGGGTGTGTTAGAGAGAGAATATTACAGTGAGGGGTGTGTCAGAGAGAGAATGTTACTGTGAGGGCTGTGTTATAGAGAGAATGTTACTGTGAGGGGTGTGTTATAGAGAGAATGTTACAGAGAGGTGTGTGTTACAGAGAGAATGTTACAGTGAGGGGTGTGTTATAGAGAGAATGTTACAGTGAAGGTTGTGTTATAGAGAGAATGTTACTGTGAGGGGTGTGTTACAGAGAGAATATTACAGTGAGGTGTATGTTATAGAGATAATGTTACACTGGAGGGTTTGTTATTGAGAGAATGTTACAGTTAGGGTGCGCTATAAAGAGAATGTTAGTGAAGGGTGTGTTATAGAGGGAAAGCTACATTGAGTGGTGTGTTACGGAGAGAATATTACAGTCAGGGGTGTGTTACGGAGAGAATGTTACAGTGAGGTGTGTGTTAGAGAATGTTACACTGAGGGGTGTGTTACAGAGAGATGGTTGTGTTAGAGAGAGAATGTTACAGTGAGGGGTGTGTTAGAGAATGTTACAGTGAGGGGTGTGTTACAAAGAGAATGTTACAGTGAGGGGGGTGTTATAGAGAGAAAGTTACAGTGAGGGGAGTGTTACAGAGAGAATGTTACAGTGAGGGGTGTGTTATAGAGAGAATGTTACAGTGATGGGTGTGTGATCGAGAGAATATTACAGTGAGGGGTGTATTATAGAGAGAACTTTACAGTGAAGGGTTTGTTATAGAGAGAATGTTACTGTGAGGGGTGTGTTATAGAGTGAAAGCTACATCGAGTGGTGTGTTACGGAGAGAATGTTACAGTGAGGGGTGTGTTACCGAGAGAATGTTACAGTGAGGGGTGTGTTAGAGAGAGAATGTTACAGTGAGGGGTGTGTTACAGAGAGAATGTTACTGAGAGGGGTGTGTTAGAGAGAGAATGTTACAGTGAGGGGTGTGTTAGAGAGAGAATGTTACAGTGAGGGGTGTGTTAGAGAGAGAATGTTACAGTCAGGGGTGTGTTACAGAGAGAATGTTACTGAGAGGGGTGTGTTAGAGAGAGAATATTACAGTGAGGGATGTGTCAGAGAGAGAATGTTACAGTGAGGGGTTTGTTAGTGAATGTTACAGTGAGGGGTGTGTTATAGTGAGAATGTTACTGTGAGGAGTGTGTTATAGAGAGAATGTTACAGTTAGGGTGTGTTATAAAGAGAATGTTAGTGAGGGGTGTGTTATAGAGAGAATGTTGCAGTGAGGGGTGTATTATAGAGGGAAAGCTACATTGAGTGGTGTGTTACAGAGAGAATATTACAGTGAGGGTTGTGTTATGGAGAGAATGTTACAGTGAGGTGCGTGTTATTGGCGAGAATGTTACAGTGAGGGGTGCGTTATGGAGAGAATGTTACTGTGATGGGTGTGTTCTGGAGAGAATGTTACAGTGATGGGTGCGTTATGGAGAGAAAGTTACAGTGAGGGGTGTGTTATGGAGAGAATGTTACAGTGAGGGGTGTGTTATAGAGAGAATGTTACAGTGAGGGGTGTGTTATAGAGAGAATGTTACAGTGAGCTGTGTGTTATGGAGAGAATGTTACAGTGAGGGGTGTGTTATGGAGAGAATGTTACTGTGAAGGGTATGTTTTGGAGAGAATATTACAGTGAGGGATGTGTTATAGAGCGAATGTTACTGTGAGGGGTGTGTTACAGAAAGAATGTTACAGTGAGGGGTGTGTTATCGAGAGAATGTTACAATGAAGGGTGTGTTATAGAGTGAATGTTACTGTGAGGGATGAGTTACAGAAAGAATGTTACAATGAAGGGTTTGTTATAGAGTGAATGTTACTGTGAGAGGTGTGTTATAGAGAGAATGTTACTGTGAGGGGTGTGTTGTGGAGAGAATGTTACAGTGAGGTGTGTGTTATTGGAGAGAATGTTACAGTGAGGGGTGTGTTATAGAGAGAATGTTACTGTGAGAGGTGTGTTATAGAGAGAATGTTACTGTGAGGGGTGTGTTATAGAGAGAATGTTACAGTGAGGGGTGTGTTATGGAGAGAATGTTACTGTGAGAGGTGTGTTATAGAGAGAATGTTACTGTGAGGGGTGTGTTCTGGAGAGAATGTTACAGTGAGCGGTGCGTTATGGAGAGAATGTTACTGTGAGGGGTGTGTTATAGAGAGAATGTTACAGTGAGGGGTGTGTTATAGAGAGAATGTTACAGTGAGGGGTGTGTTATAGAGAGAATGTTACAGTGAGCTGTGTGTTAGCGAATGTTACAGTGAGGGGTTTGTTATAGAGAGAATGTTTCAGTGAGGGGTGTGTTATAGAGAGAATGTTGCAGTGAGCTGTGTGTTATGGAGAGAATGTTACAGTGAGGGGTGTGTTATGGAGAGAATGTTACTGTGAAGGGTATGTTTTGGAGAGAATATTACAGTGAGGGATGTGTTATAGAACGAATGTTACTGTGAGGGGTGTGTTACAGAAAAATGTTACAGTGAGGGGTGTGTTATCGAGAGAATGTTACAATGAAGGGTGTGTTATAGAGTGAATGTTACTGTGAGGGCTGTGTTATAGAGAGAATGTAACTGTGAGGGATGTGTTACAGAAAGAATGTTACAGTGAGTGGTGTGTTACAGAGAGAATGTTACAGTGAGGGGTGTGTTATTAAGAGAATGTTACAATGAAGGGTGTGTTATAGAGTGAATGTTACTGTGAGGGCTGTGTTATAGTGAGAATGTTACAGTGAAGGGTGTGTTATAGAGATAATGTTACAGTTAAGGGTGTGTTATAGAGAGAATGTTACTGGGAGGGGTGTGTTATAGAGAGAATGTTACAGTTAGGGTGTGTTATAAAGAGAATGTTAGTGAGGGCTGTGTTATAGAGAGAAAGTTACAGTGAGGGGTGTGTTATAAAGAGTATGTTACACTGAGGGGTGTATTATAGAGGGAAAGCTACATTGAGTGGTGTGTTACGGAGAGCATATTACAGTGAGGGGTGTGTTACGCAGAGAATGTTACAGTGAGGGGTGTGTTAGAGAATGTTACACTGAGGGGTGTGTTACAGAGAGAATGTTACAGTGAGGGGTGTGTCAGAGAGAGAATGTTACTGTGAGGGCTGTGTTATAGAGAGAATGTTACTGTGAGGGGTGTGTTATAGAGAGAATGTTACAGAGAGGTGTGTGTTACAGAGACAATGTTACAGTGAGGGGTGTGTTATAGAGAGAATGTTACAGTGAAGGTTGTGTTATAGAGAGAATGTTACTGTGAGAGGTGTGTTACAGAGAGAATATTACAGTGAGGTGTATGTTATAGAGATAATGTTACACTGGAGGGTTTGTTATTGAGAGAATGTTACAGTTAGGGTGCGCTATAAAGAGAATGTTAGTGAAGGGTGTGTTATAGAGGGAAAGCTACATTGAGTGGTGTGTTACGGAGAGAATATTACAGTCAGGGGTGTGTTACGGAGAGAATGTTACAGTGAGGTGTGTGTTAGAGAATGTTACACTGAGGGGTGTGTTACAGAGAGATGGTTGTGTTAGAGAGAGAATGTTACAGTGAGGGGTGTGTTAGAGAATGTTACAGTGAGGGGGGTGTTACAGAGAGAATGTTACAGTGAGGGGGGTGTTATAGAGAGAAAGTTACAGTGAGGGGTGTGTTATAGAGAGAATGTTACAGTGAGGGGTGTGTTAGAGAATGTTACAGTGAGGAGTGTGTTATAGAGAGAATGTTACAGTGATGGGTGTGTGATCGAGAGAATATTACAGTGAGGGGTGTATTATAGAGAGAACTTTACAGTGAAGGGTTTGTTATAGAGAGAATGTTACTGTGAGGTGTGTGTTATCGAGAGAAAGTTACAGTGAGGGGTGTGTTATAAAGAGAATGTTACAGTGACGGGTGTGTTACAGATAGAATGTTACTGAGAGGGGTGTGTAATAGAGAGAAAGTTACAGTGAGGTGTGTTTTACAGAGAGAATGTTCCAGTATTGCGTGTGTTAGAGAGAGAATATTACAGTGAGGGGTGTGTTACTGAGGTAAAGATACTGTGAGGGTCCTGTTATAGTTAGAATGTTACTGTGAGTGTTATAGAGAGAATGTTACAGTTAGGGCGTGTTATAAATAGAATGTTACGGAGGGGTGTGTAATATAGAGAATGTTACACTGAGGGGTGTATTATAAAGGGAAAGCTACATTGAGTGTTGTATTACGGAGAGAATATTACAGTGAGGGGTGTGTTACGGAGAGAATGTTACAGTGAGGGGTGTGTTACAGAAAGAATGTTACAGTGAGCGGTTTGTTACGGAAAGAATGTTACAGTGAGCGGTGTGTTACAGAGAGAATGTTACAGTGAGGGGTGTGTTATAGAGTGAATGTTACAATGAAGGGCGTGTTATAGAGTGAATGTTACTGTGAGGGCTGTGTTATAGAGAGAATGTTACTGTGAGTGGTGTGTTATAGAGAGAAAGTTACAGAGAGGTGTGTGTTACAGAGAGAATGTTACAGTGATGGGTGTGTTATAGAGAGAATATTACAGTGAGGGGTGTATTATAGAGAGAATGTTACAGTGAAGGGTGTGTTATAAAGAGAAGGTTAATGTGAGGGGGGTGTTATAGAGAGAATATTACAGTGAAGGGTGTGTTATGGAGATAATGTTACAGTTAAGGGTGTGTTATAGAGAGAATGTTACTGGGAGGGGTGTGTTATAAAGAGAATGTTACTGTGAGGGGTGTGTTCTGGAGAGAATGTTAAAGTGAGGGGTGCGTTATGGAGAGAAATTTACATTGCGGGGTGTGTTACAGAGAGAATGTTACACTGAGGGATGTGTTATGCAGAGAATGTTACTGTGAGTGGTGCGTTCTGGAGGGAATGCTACAGTGAGGGGTGCGTTATGGAGAGAATGTTACTGTGAGGTGTGTGTTACGGAGAGAATGTTACAGTGAGGGGTGCTTTATGGAGAGAATGTTGCAGTGAGGGGTGTGTTACAGGGAGAATGTTACGGTGAGGGGTGTGTTATGGAGAGAATGTTACAGTGAGGGGTGTGTTGCAGAGAGAATGTTACAGTGAGGGGTGTGTTATAGAGAGAATGTTACAATGAGGGGTGTGTTATAGAGAGAATGTTACTGTGAGGGGTGTGTTATGGAGAGAATATTACAGTGAGGGATGTGTTATAGAGCGAATGTTACTGTGAGGGGTGTGTTACAGAAAGAATGTTACAGTGAGCGGTGTGTTACAGAGAGAATGTTACAGTGAGGGGTGTGTTATAAGGAGAATGTTGCAGTGAGGGGTGTATTATAGAGGGAAAGCTACATTGAGTGGTGTGTTACAGAGAGAATATTACAGTGAGGGTTGTGTTACGGAGCGAATGTTACAGTGAGGGGTGTGTTACAGAGAGAATATTACAGTGAGGGGTGTGTTATACAGAGAATGTTACAATGAAGGGTGTGTTATCGAGGGAATGTTACTGTGCGGGCTGTGTTATAGAGAGAATGTTACAGTGAGCGGTGTGTTATAGAGAGAATATTACAGGGAGGTGTGTATTATAGAGAGAATGTTACAGTGAAGGTTGTGTTATAGAGAGAATTTTACTGTGAGGGGTACGTTACAGAGAGAATATTACAGTGAGGGGTGTGTTATAGAGATAATGTTACCCTGAAGGGTTTGTTATTGGGAGAATGTTACATTTAGGCTGCGCTATAAAGAGAATGTTGGTGAAGGGTGTGCTATAGAGAGAATGTTACAGTGAGGGTTGTGTTATAGAGTGAATGTTACTGTGAGGGGTGTGTTACAGAGAGAATATTACAGTGAGGGGTGTGTTACGGAGAGAATGTTACAGTGAGGGGTGTGTTAGAGAATGTTACACTGACGGGTGTGTTACAGAGAGAATGTTACAGTGAGGGTTGTGTTAGAGAGAGAATGTTACAGTGAGGGGTGTGTTAGAGAATGTTACAGTGAGGGGTGTGTTACAGAGAGAATGTTACTGTGAGGGGTGTGTTACAGAGAGAATGTTACAGTGATGGGTGTGTGCTAGAGAGAATATTACAGTGAGGGGTGTGTGCTAGAGAGAATATTACAGTGAGGGGTGTGTGCTAGAGAGAATATTACAGTGAGGGGTGTATTATAGAGAGAACTTTACAGTGAAGGGTTTGTTTTTGAGAGAATGTTACTTTGAGGGTTGTGTTATCGAGAGGTTACAGTGAGGGGTGTGTTATAAAGAGAATGTTACAGTCAGGGGTGTGTTATAGAGGGAAAGCTACATCCAGTGGTGTGTTACGGAGAGAATGTTACAGTGAGGGGTGTGTTACCGAGAGAATGTTACTGTGAGGGGTGTGTTACCGAGAGAATGTTACTGTGAGGGGTGTGTTATAGAGAGAATGTTACAGTGAGGTGTGTTTTACAGAGAGAATGTTACAGTATTGGGTGTGTTAGAGAGAGAATATTACAGTGAGGGGTGTGTCAGAGAGAGAATGTTACAGTGAGGGGTTTGTTAGTGAATGTTACAGTGAGGGGTGTGTTATAGAGAGAAAGTTACAGGGAGGTGTGTGTTATAGAGAGAATGTTACATTCAGGGGTGTGTTATAGAGATAAAGTTACTGTGAGGGCTGTGTTATAGTGAGAATGTTACTGTGAGGGGTGTGTTATAGAGAGAATGTTACAGTGAGGTGTAGGTTACAGAGAGAATGTTACAGTGAGGGGTGTGTTATAGAGAGAATGTTACAGTGAGGGGTGTGTTACAGAGAGAATGTTACTGTGAGGGGTGTGTTATGGAGAGAATGTTACAGTGAGGGGTGTGTTATAGAGAGAATGTTACAATGAGGGGTGTGTTATAGAGAGAATGTTACTGTGAGGGGTGTTATAGAGAGAATGTTACAGCGAGGTGTGTGTTAGCGAAAGTTACAGTGAGGGGTTTGTTATAGAGAGAATGTTACAGTGAGGGGTGTGTATAGAGAGAATGTTACAGTGAGGAGTGTGTTATGGAGAGAATGTTACTGTGAAGGGTATGTTTTGGAGAGAATATTACAGTGAGGGATGTGTTATAGAGCGAATGTTACTGTGAGGGGTGTGTTACAGAAAGAATGTTACAGTGAGCGGTGTGTTACAGAGAGAATGTTACACTGAGGGGTGTGTTATCGAGAGAATGTTACAATGAAGGGTGTGTTATACAGTGAATGTTACTGTGAGGGCTGTGTTATAGAGTGAATGGTACTGTGAGGGGTGTGTTACAGAAAGAATGTTACAGTGAGCGGTGTGTTACAGAGACAATGTTTCAGTGAGGGGTGTGTTATAAAGAGAATGTTACAGTGAGGGGTGTATTATAGAGGGAAAGATACATTGAGTGGTGTGTTACAGAGAGAATATTACAGTGAGGGTTGTGTTACGGAGCGAATGTTACAGTGAGGGGTGCGTTATGGAGAGAAAGTTACAGTGAGGGGTTTGTTATAGAGAGAATGTTACTGTGAGCGGTGTGTTATGGAGAGAATTTTACAGTGAGGGGTGTGTTATAGAGAGAATGTTACAGTGAGCTGTGCGTTAGCGAATGTTACAGTGAGGGGTTTGTTATAGAGAGAATGTTTCAGTGAGGGGTGTGTTATAGAGAGAATGTTGCAGTGAGCTGTGTGTTATGGAGAGAATGTTACAGTGAGGGGTGTGTTATGGAGAGAATGTTACTGTGAAGGGTATGTTTTAGAGAGAATATTACAGTGAGGGATGTGTTACAGAGAGAATGTTACAGTGAGGGGTGTGTTATAGAGAGTATGTTACAATGAAGGGTGTGTTATAGAGTGAATGTTACTGATGAGGGCTGTGTTATAGAGAGAATGTTACTGTGATGGGTGTGTTATAGAGAGAAAGTTACAGAGAGGTGGGTGTTACAGAGAGAATGTTACAGTGAGGGGTGTGTTATAGAGAGAATATTACAGTGAAGGGTGTGTTATAGAGATAATGTTACAGTTAAGGGTGTGTTATAGAGAGAATGTTACTGGGAGGGGTGTGTTATAGAGAGAATGTTACAGTTAGGGTGTGTTATAAAGAGAATGTTAGTGAGGGCTGTGTTATAGAGAGAAAGTTACAGTGAGGGGTGTGTTATAAAGAGTATGTTACACTGAGGGGTGTATTATAGAGGGAAAGCTACATTGAGTGTTGTGTTACGGAGAGAATATTACAGTGAGGGGTGTGTTACGGAGAGAATGTTACAGTGAAGGGTGTGTTACAGAAAGAATGTTACAGTGAGTGGTGTGTTACAGAGCGAATGTTACAGTGAGCGGTATGTTATAGAGGGAAAGCTACATTGAGTGGTGTGTTACGGAGAGAATATTACAGTGAGGGGTGTGTTACGCAGAGAATGTTACAGTGAGGGGTGTGTTAGAGAATGTTACACTGAGGGGTGTGTTACAGAGAGAATGTTACAGTGAGGGTTGTGTTAGAGAGAGAAAGTTTCAGTGAGGGGAGTGTTACAGAGAGAATGTTACACTGAGGGGTGTGTTACAGAGAGAATGTTACAGTGAGGGTTGTGTTAGAGAGAGAAAGTTTCAGTGAGGGGAGTGTTACAGAGAGAATGTTATAGTGAGGGGTGTGTCAGAGAGAGAATGTTACTGTGAGGGCTGTGTTATAGAGAGAATGTTACTGTGAGGGGTGTGTTATCGAGAGAAAGTTACAGTGAGGGGTGTGTTATAAAGGGAATGTTACAGTGAGGGGTGTGTTATAGAGTGAAAGCTACATCGAGTGGTGTGTTACGGAGAGAATGTTACAGTGACGGGTGTGTTACAGATAGAATGTTACTGAGAGGGGTGTGTAATACAGAGAAAGTTACAGTGAGGTGTGTTTTACAGAGAGAATGTTCCAGTATTGGGTGTGTTAGAGAGAGAATATTACAGTGAGGGGTGTGTCAGAGAGAGAATGTTACTGTGAGGGCTGTGTTATAGAGAGAATGTTACTGTGAGGGGTGTGTTATAGAGAGAATGTTACAGAGAGGTGTGTGTTACAGAGAGAATGTTACAGTGAGGGGTGTGTTATAGAGAGAATGTTACAGTGAAGGTTGTGTTATAGAGAGAATGTTACTGTGAGGGGTGTGTTACAGAGAGAATATTACAGTGAGGTGTATGTTATAGAGATAATGTTACACTGGAGGGTTTGTTATTGAGAGAATGTTACAGTTAGGGTGCGCTATAAAGAGAATGTTAGTGAAGGGTGTGTTATAGAGGGAAAGCTACATTGAGTGGTGTGTTACGGAGAGAATATTACAGTCAGGGGTGTGTTACGGAGAGAATGTTACAGTGAGGTGTGTGTTAGAGAATGTTACACTGAGGGGTGTGTTACAGAGAGATGGTTGTGTTAGAGAGAGAATGTTACAGTGAGGGGTGTGTTAGAGAATGTTACAGTGAGGGGGGTGTTACAAAGAGAATGTTACAGTGAGGGGGGTGTTATAGAGAGAATGTTACAGTGATGGGTGTGTGATCGAGAGAATATTACAGTGAGGGGTGTATTATAGAGAGAACTTTACAGTGAAGGGTTTGTTATAGAGAGAATGTTACTGTGAGGGGTGTGTTATCGAGAGAATGTTACAGTGAGGGGTGTGTTATAGAGTGAAAGCTACATCGAGTGGTGTGTTACGGAGAGAATGTTACAGTGAGGGGTGTGTTAGAGAATGTTACAGTGAGGGGTGTGTTACAGAGAGAATGTTACAGTGAGGGGTGTGTTATAGAGAGAAAGTTACAGTGAGGGGAGTGTTACAGAGAGAATGTTACCGTGAGGGGTGTGTTATAGAGAGAATGTTACAGTGATGGGTGTGTGCTAGAGAGAATATTACAGTGAGGGGTGTATTATAGAGAGAACTTTACAGTGAAGGGTTTGTTTTTGAGAGAATGTTACTTTGAGGGTTGTGTTATCGAGAGGTTACAGTGAGGGGTGTGTTATAAAGAGAATGTTAAAGTGAGGGGTGTGTTATAGAGGGAAAGCTACATCGAGTGGTGTGTAACGGAGAGAATGTTGCAGTGAAGTGTGTGTTACCGAGAGAATGTTGCAGTGAGGGCGTGTTAGAGAGAGAAGGTTACAGTGAGGTGTGTGTTACAGAGAGAATGTTACTGAGAGGGGTGTGTAATAGAGACAAAGTTACAGTGAGGTGTGTTTTACAGAGAGAATGTTACAGTATTGGGTGTGTTAGAGAGAGAATATTACAGTGAGGGGTGTGTCAGAGAGAGAATGTTACAGTGAGGGTTTTGTTAGTGAATGTTACAGTGAGGGGTGTGTTATAGAGAGAATGTTACTTTGAGGGGTGTGTTATAGAGAGAAAGTTACAGGGAGGTGTGTGTTATAGAGAGAATGTTACAATCAGGGGTGTGTTATAGAGAAAATGTTACTTTGAGGGGTGTGTTATAGAGGGAAAGCTACATTGAGTGGTGTGTTACAGAAGGAATGTTACAGTGAGAGGTGTGCTACGGAGATAATGTTACAGTGAAGGGTGTGTTATACAGAGAATGTAACAATGAAGGGTGTGTTATCGAGGGATGTTACTGTGAGGGCTGTGTTATAGAGAGAATGTTACAGAGAGGTGTGTGTTACAGAGAGAATGTTACAGTGAGGGGTGTGTTATAGAGAGAATATTACAGTGAGGTGTGTATTATAGAGAGAATGTTACAGTGAAGGTTGTGTTATAGAGAGAATGTTACTGTGAGGGGTATGTTACAGAGAGAATATTACAGTGAGGGGTGTGTTATAGAGATAATGATACACTGAAGAGTTTGTTATTGAGAGAATGTTACAGTTCGGGTGTGCTATAAAGAGAATGTTAGTGAAGGGTGTGTTATAGAGAGAATGTTACTGTGAGGGGTGTGTTATAGAGGGAAAGCTACATTGAGTGGTGTGTTACGGAGAGAATATTACAGTGAAGGGTGTGTTACGGAGAGAATGTTACAGTGAGGGGTGTGTTAGAGAATGTTAGAGTGAGGGGTGTGTAATAGAGAGAGTGATACAGTGAGGGGTCTTTTATAGAGAGATTGTTACTGTGAGGTGTGTGTTATAGAGAGAATGTTACAGTGAGGTGTATGTTACAGAGAGAATGTTACAGTGAGGATTGTGTTATGGAGAGAATGTTACAGTGAGGTGTATGTTACAGAGAGAATGTTACAGTGAGGGTTGTGTTATGGAGAGAATGTTACAGTGAGGTGTATGTTACAGAGAGAATGTTACAGTGAGGGTTGTGTTATGGAGAGAATGTTACAGTGAGGTGTGTGTGAAAGAGAGAATGTTACAGTGAGGGGTGTTTTATAGAGAGATTGTTACTGTGAGGTGTGTGTTATAGAGAGAATGTTACAGTGAGGTGTATGTTAAAGAGAGAATGTTACAGTGAGGGATGTGTTATGGAGAGAATGTTACAGTGAGGTGTATGTTACAGAGAGAATGTTACAGTGAGAGGTGCGTTATGGAGAGAATGTTACTGTGAGAGGTGCGTTATAGAGAGAATGTTACTGTGAAGGGTGTGTTCTGGAGAGAATGTTACAGTGAGTGGTGCGTTATGGAGAGAATGTTACAGTGAGGTGTGTGTAATAGAGAGAATGTTACAGTGAGGGGTGTGTTACAGAGAGAATTTTACAGTGAGGGGTGTGTTATGGAGAAAATGTTACAGTGAGGGGTGTGTTACAGAGAGAATGTTACAGTGAGGTGTGTGTTATAGAGAGAATGTTATTTTGAGGGGTGTGCTATGGAGAGAATGTTACAGTTACGGTTGTATTATAGTGGGAATGTGACAATGAGGGGTGTGTTATGGAGAGAAAGTTTCAGTGAGGTGTGTTCTCGAGAGAATGTTACAGTGAGTTGTATGTTAGCGAAAGTTACAGTGAAGGGTTTGTTATAGAGAGAATGTTACAGTGCGGGGTGTGTTATAGAGAGAATGTTACAGTGAGCTGTGTGTTATGGAGAGAATTTTTCAGTGAGGGTGTGTTATGGAGAGAATGTTACTGTGAATGGTATGCTTTGGAGAGAATGTTACAATGAGGGATGTGTTATAGAGAGAATGTTACTGTGAGGGGTGTGTTATGGAGAGAATGTTACAGTGAGGTGTGTTATAGAGAGAATGTTACAGTGAGTTGTGTGTTAGCGAATGTTACAGTGAGGGTTTTGTTATAGAGAGAAAGTTACAGTGAGGGGTGTGTAATAGAGAGAATGTTACTGTGAGGGCTGTGTTATAGAGAGAATATTACTGTGAGGGGTGTGTTATAGAGCGAATGTTACTGTGAGGGGTGTGTTACAGAAAGAATGTTACAGTGAGCGGTGTGTTACAGAGAGAATGTTACAGTGAGGGGTGTGTTATAGAGAGAATGTTACAATGAAGGGTGTGTTATAGAGTTAATGTTACTGTGAGGGCTGTGTTATAGAGAGAATTTTACTGTGAGCGGTGTGTTATGGAGAGAAAGTTACAGAGAGGTGTGTGTGACAGAGAGAATGTTACAGTGAGGGGTGTGTTATAGAGAGAATATTACAGTGAGGGGTGTATTATAGAGAGAATGTTACAGTAAAGGGTGTGTTATAGAGAGAATGATACTGTGAGGGGTGTGCTATAGAGAGAATATTACAGTGAGTGGTGTGTTAGAGAGAGAATGTTACTGTGAGGGGTGTGTTAGAGAGAGAATGTTACTGAGAGGGGTGTGTTATAGAGAGAAAGTTACAGTGAGGTCTGTGTTACAGAGAGAATGTTACAGTATTGGGTGTGTTAGAGAGAGAATGTTACAGTGAAGGGTGTCATACAGCGATAATGTTACAGTGAGCGGTGTGTTACAGAGATAATGTTACTGTGACGGGTGTGTTATAGAGAGAAAGTTACAGTGAGGGGTGTGTTAGAAAGAGAATGTTACAGTGGGGGATGTGTTAGTGAATGTTACAGTGAGGGGTGTTTAGTAGAGAGAATGTTACGGTGAGGGGTGTGTTATAGAGAGATTGTTGCTGTGAAGCGTATGTTATAGAGAGAATGTTACAATGAGGGGTGTGTTACAGAAAGAATGTTACAGTGAGCAGTGTGTTACAGAGACAATGTTACAGTGAGGGGTGTGTTATCGAGAGAATTTTACAATGAAGGGTGTGTTATAGAGTGAATGTTACTGTGAGGGCTGTGTTATCGAGAGAATGTTACTGTGTGGGGTGTGTTATAGAGCGAATGTTACTGTGAGGAGTGTGTTACAGAAAGAATGTTACAGTGAGCGCTGTGTTACAGAGACAATGTTACAGTGAGGGGTGTGTTATCGAGAGAATTTTGCACTGAAGCGTGTGTTATAGAGTGAATGTTACTGTGAGGGGTGTGTTATAGAGAGAATGTTACTGTGTGGGGTGTGTTATAGAGCGAATGTGACTGTGAGGGGCGTGTTACAGAAAGAATGTTACAGTGAGCGGTGTGTTACAGAGAGAATGTTACAGTGAGGGGTGTGTTATAGAGAGAATGTTACAATGAAGGGTGTGTTATAGAGTTAATGTTACTGTGAGGGCTGTGTTATAGAGAGAATGTTACTGTGAGGGGTGTGTTATAGAGAGATTGTTACTGTGAGGGGTATGTTATAGAGAGAAAGTTACAGTGAGGTGTGTGTTACAGAGAGAATGTAACAGTGATGGGTGTGTTATAGAGAGAATATTACAGTGAGGGGTGTATTATAGAGAGAATGTTACAGTGAAGGGTGTGTTATAGAGAGAATGTTAATGTGAGGGGGTGTTATAGAGAGAATATTACAGTGAATGGTGTGTTATGGAGATAATGTTACAGTTATGGATGTGTTATAGAGAGAATGTTACTGTGAGGTGTGTGTTATAGAGAGAATGTTACTGTGAGGGGTGTGTTGCAGAAAGAATGTTACAGTGAGAGGTGTGTTACAGAGAGAATGTTACAGTGAGGGGTGTGTTTTCGAGAGAATATTACAATGAGGTGTGTATTATAGAGAGAATGTTACAGTGAAGGTTGTGTTATAGAGAGAATGTTACAGTGAGGGGTTTGTTATGAAGAGAATGTTACAGTGAGGGGTGTATTATGCAGGGAAAGCTACATTGAGTGGTGTGTTACAGAGAGAATATTACAGTGAGGGGTGTGTTGCAGAAAGAATGTTACAGTGAGAGGTGTGTTACAGAGAGAATGTTACAGTGAGGGGTGTGTTTTCGAGAGAATATTACAATGAGGTGTGTATTATAGAGAGAATGTTACAGTGAAGGTTGTGTTATAGAGAGAATGTTACAGTGAGGGGTTTGTTATGAAGAGAATGTTACAGTGAGGGGTGTATTATGGAGGGAAAGCTACATTGAGTGGTGTGTTACAGAGAGAATATTACAGTGAGGGGTGTGTTACGGAGCGAATGTTACAGTGAGGGGTGTGTTACAGAGAGAATGTTACAGTGAGGGGTGTGTTACAGAGAGAATGTTACAGTGAGGGGTGTGTTTTCGAGAGAATATTACAATGAGGTGTGTATTATAGAGAGAATGTTACAGTGAAGGTTGTGTTATAGGGAGAATGTTACAGTGAGGGGTTTGTTATGAAGAGAATGTTACAGTGAGGGGTGTATTATGGAGGGAAAGCTACATTGAGTGGTGTGTTACAGAGAGAATATTACAGTGAGGGGTGTGTTACGGAGCGAATGTTACAGTGAGGGGTGTGTTACAGAGAGAATGTTACAGTGAGGGGTGTGTTATACAGAGAATGTTACAATGAAGGGTGTATTATCGTGGGAATGTTACTGTGAGAGCTGTGTTATAGAGAGAATGTTACAGAGAGGTGTGTCTTACAGAGAGAATGTTACAGTGAGGGGTGTGTTTTCGAGAGAATATTACAATGAGGTGTGTATTATAGAGAGAATGTTACAGTGAAGGTTGTGTTATAGAGAGAATGTTACTGTGAGGGGTACGTTACAGAGAGAATATTACAGTGAGGTGTGTGTTATAGAGATAATGTTACACTGAACGGTTTGTTATTGAGAGAATGCTATAAAGAGAATGTTAGTGAAGGGTGTGTTATAGAGAGAAAGTTACAGTGAGAGGTGTGTTATGAAGAGAATGTTACAGTAAGGGGTGTGTTATAGAGGGAAAGCTACATTGAGTGGCGTGTTACGGAGAGAATATTACAGTGAGGGGTGTGTTACGGAGAGAAAGTTACAGTGAGGGGAGTGTTACAGAGAGAATGTTACCGTGAGGGGTGTGTTATAGAGAGAATGTTACAGTGATGGGTGTGTGCTAGAGAGAATATTACAGTGAGGGGTGTATTATAGAGAGAACTTTACAGTGAAGGGTTTGTTTTTGAGAGAATGTTACTTTGAGGGTTGTGTTATCGAGAGGTTACAGTGAGGGGTGTGTTATAAAGAGAATGTTAAGGTGAGGGGTGTGTTATAGAGGGAAAGCTACATCGAGTGGTGTGTTACGGAGAGAATGTTGCAGTGAAGTGTGTGTTACCGAGAGAATGTTACAGTGAGGGCGTGTTAGAGAGAGAAGGTTACAGTGAGGTGTGTGTTACAGAGAGAATGTTACTGAGAGGGGTGTGTAATAGAGACAAAGTTACAGTGAGGTGTGTTTTACAGAGAGAATGTTACTGAGAGGGGTGTGTAATAGAGAGAAAGTTACAGTATTGGGTGTGTTAGAGAGAGAATATTACAGTGAGGGGTGTGTTATAGAGAGAATGTTACAGTGCGGGGTGTGTTATAGAGAGAATGTTACTTTGAGGGGTGTGTTATAGAGAGAAAGTTACAGGGAGGTGTGTGTTATAGAGAGAATGTTACAATCAGGGGTGTGTTATAGAGAGAATATTACTTTGAGGGGTGTGTTATAGAGATAAAGTTACTGAGAAGGCTGTGTTATAGTGAGAATGTTACTGTGAGGGGTGTTTTATAGACAGAATGTTACAGTGAGGTGTAGGTTACAGAGGGAATGTTACTGTGAGGGTTGTGTTGTAGGGAGAATGGTACAATTAGGGTGTGTTATAAAGAGAATGTTACAGTGAGGGGTGTGTTATGAAGAGAATGTTACAGTGGGGGGTGTGTTATAGAGGGAAAGCTACATCGAGTGGTGTGTTACGGGGAGAATGTTACAGTGAGGGGTGTGTTACCGAGAGAATGTTACAGTGAGGGGTGTGTTACAGAGAGAATGTTACAGCGAGGGGTGTGTTACAGAGAGAATGTTACAGTGAGGGGTGTGTTACAGAGAGAATGTTACAGCGAGGGGTGTGTTACAGAGAGAAAGTTACAGTGAGGTGTGTGTTAAAGAGAGAATGTTACAGTATTGGGTGTGTTAGAGAGAGAATGTTACAGTGAGGGGTGTCATACAGAGATAATGTTACAGTGAGGGGTGTGTTACAGAGAGAATGTAACTGTGAGGGGTGAGTTATTGATTGAAAGTTACAGTGAGGGGTGTTTTAGAGAGGGAATGTTGCAGTGAGGGTTGTGTTAGAGAATGTTAGAGTGAGGGGTGTGTAATAGAGAGAGTGATACAGTGAGGGGTGTTTTATAGAGAGATTGTTACTGTGAGGTGTGTGTTATAGAGAGAATGTTACAGTGAGGTGTATGTTACAGAGAGAATGTTACAGTGAGGTGTATGTTACAGAGAGAATGTTACAGTGAGGATTGTGTTATGGAGAGAATGTTACAGTGAGGTGTATGTTACAGAGAGAATGTTACAGTGAGGGTTGTGTTATGGAGAGAATGTTACAGTGAGGTGTATGTTACAGAGAGAATGTTACAGTGAGGGTTGTGTTATGGAGAGAATGTTACAGTGAGGTGTGTGTGAAAGAGAGAATGTTACAGTGAGGGGTGTTTTATAGAGAGATTGTTACTGTGAGGTGTGTGTTATAGAGAGAATGTTACAGTGAGGTGTATGTTAAAGAGAGAATGTTACAGTGAGGGATGTGTTATGGAGAGAATGTTACAGTGAGGTGTATGTTACAGAGAGAATGTTACAGTGAGAGGTGCGTTATGGAGAGAATGTTACTGTGAGAGGTGCGTTATAGAGAGAATGTTACTGTGAAGGGTGTGTTCTGGAGAGAATGTTACAGTGAGTGGTGCGTTATGGAGAGAATGTTACAGTGAGGTGTGTGTAATAGAGAGAATTTTACAGTGAGGGGTGTGTTATGGAGAAAATGTTACAGTGAGGGGTGTGTTACAGAGAGAATGTTACAGTGAGGTGTGTGTTATAGAGAGAATGTTATTTTGAGGGGTGTGCTATGGAGAGAATGTTACAGTTACGGTTGTATTATAGTGGGAATGTGACAATGAGGGGTGTGTTATGGAGAGAAAGTTTCAGTGAGGTGTGTTCTCGAGAGAATGTTACAGTGAGTTGTATGTTAGCGAAAGTTACAGTGAAGGGTTTGTTATAGAGAGAATGTTACAGTGCGGGGTGTGTTATAGAGAGAATGTTACAGTGAGCTGTGTGTTATGGAGAGAATTTTTCAGTGAGGGTGTGTTATGGAGAGAATGTTACTGTGAATGGTATGCTTTGGAGAGAATGTTACAATGAGGGATGTGTTATAGAGAGAATGTTACAGTGAGGTGTGTTATAGAGAGAATGTTACAGTGAGTTGTGTGTTAGCGAATGTTACAGTGAGGGTTTTGTTATAGAGAGAAAGTTACAGTGACGGGTGTGTAATAGAGAGAATGTTACTGTGAGGGCTGTGTTATAGAGAGAATATTACTGTGAGGGGTGTGTTATAGAGCGAATGTTACTGTGAGGGGTGTGTTACAGAAAGAATGTTACAGTGAGCGGTGTGTTACAGAGAGAATGTTACAGTGAGGGGTGTGTTATAGAGAGAATGTTACAATGAAGGGTGTGTTATAGAGTTAATGTTACTGTGAGGGCTGTGTTATAGAGAGAATTTTACTGTGAGCGGTGTGTTATAGAGAGAATGTTACTGTGAGGGGTATGTTAGAGAGAGAATGTTACAGTGAGGGGTGTGTTATAGAGAGAATATTACAGTGAGGGGTGTATTATAGAGAGAATGTTACAGTAAAGGGTGTGTTATAGAGAGAATGATACTGTGAGGGGTGTGCTATTGAGAGAATATTACAGTGAGTGGTGTGTTAGAGAGAGAATGTTACTGTGAGGGGTGTGTTAGAGAGAGAATGTTACTGAGAGGGGTGTGTTATAGAGAGAAAGTTACAGTGAGGTGTGTGTTATAGAGAGAAAGTTACAGTGAGGTCTGTGTTACAGAGAGAATGTTACAGTATTGGGTGTGTTAGAGAGAGAATGTTACAGTGAAGGGTGTCATACAGCGATAATGTTACAGTGAGCGGTGTGTTACAGAGATAATGTTACTGTGACGGGTGTGTTATAGAGAGAAAGTTACAGTGAGAGGTGTGTTAGAGAGAGAATGTTACAGTGGGGGATGTGTTAGTGAATGTTACAGTGAGGGGTGTTTAGTAGAGAGAATGTTACGGTGAGTGGTGTGTTATAGAGAGATTGTTGCTGTGAAGCGTATGTTATAGAGAGAATGTTACAATGAGGGGTGTGTTACAGAGAGAATGTTACAGTGAGGGGTGTGTTAGAGAATGTTACAGTGAGGGGTTTGTTATAGAGAGAATGTTACAGTGAGGGGTGTGTTAGAGAATGTTACAGTTGATGGTTGTGTTACAGAGACAATGTTACAGTGAGGGGTGTGTTATCGAGAGAATTTTACAATGAAGGGTGTGTTATAGAGTGAATGTTACTGTGAGGGCTGTGTTATCGAGAGAATGTTACTGTGTGGGGTGTGTTATAGAGCGAATGTTACTGTGAGGAGTGTGTTACAGAAAGAATGTTACAGTGAGCGCTGTGTTACAGAGACAATGTTACAGTGAGGGGTGTGTTATCGAGAGAATTTTGTACTGAAGCGTGTGTTATAGAGTGAATGTTACTGTGAGGGGTGTGTTATAGAGAGAATGTTACTGTGTGGGGTGTGTTATAGAGCGAATGTGACTGTGAGGGGCGTGTTACAGAAAGAATGTTACAGTGAGCGGTGTGTTACAGAGAGAATGTTACAGTGAGGGGTGTGTTATAGAGCGAATGTTACTGTGAAGGTTGTGTTATAGAGAGAATGTTACAGTGAGGGGTTTGTTATGAAGAGAATGTTACAGTGAGGGGTGTATTATGGAGGGAAAGCTACATTGAGTGGTGTGTTACAGAGAGAATATTACAGTGAGGGGTGTGTTGCAGAAAGAATGTTACAGTGAGAGGTGTGTTACAGAGAGAATGTTACAGTGAGGGGTGTGTTTTCGAGAGAATATTACAATGAGGTGTGTATTATAGAGAGAATGTTACAGTGAAGGTTGTGTTATAGAGAGAATGTTACAGTGAGGGGTTTGTTATGAAGAGAATGTTACAGTGAGGGGTGTATTATGGAGGGAAAGCTACATTGAGTGGTGTGTTACAGAGAGAATATTACAGTGAGGGGTGTGTTACGGAGCGAATGTTACAGTGAGGGGTGTGTTACAGAGAGAATGTTACAGTGAGGGGTGTGTTATAGAGAGAATATTACAGTGAAGGGTGTGTTATAGAGATAATGTTACAGTTAAGGGTGTGTTATAGAGAGAATGTTACTGGGAGGGGTGTGTTATAGAGAGAATGTTACAGTTAGGGTGTGTTATAAAGAGAATGTTAGTGAGGGCTGTGTTATAGAGAGAAAGTTACAGTGAGGGGTGTGTTATAAAGAGTATGTTACACTGAGGGGTGTATTATAGAGGGAAAGCTACATTGAGTGGTGTGTTACGGAGAGCATATTACAGTGAGGGGTGTGTTACGGAGAGGATGTTACAGTGAAGGGTGTGTTACAGAAAGAATGTTACAGTGAGCGGTGTGTTACAGAGCGAATGTTACAGTGAGGGGTATGTTATAGAGGGAAAGCTACATTGAGTGGTGTGTTACGGAGAGAATATTACAGTTATGGGTGTGTTACGCAGAGAATGTTACAGTGAGGGGTGTGTTAGAGAATGTTACACTGAGGGGTGTGTTACAGAGAGAATGTTACAGTGAGGGGTGTGTCAGAGAGAGAATGTTACTGTGAGGGCTGTGTTATGGAGAGAATGTTACTGTGAGGGGTGTGTTACAGAGAGAATGTTACAGTGAGGGGTGTGTTATAGAGAGAATGTTACAGTGAAGGTTGTGTTATAGAGAGAATGTTACAGTGAGGTGTGTGTTACAGAGAGAATGTTACAGTGAGGGGTGTGTTATAGAGAGAATGTTACAGTGAAGGTTGTGTTATAGAGAGAATGTTACTGTGAGGGGTGTGTTACAGAGAGAATATTACAGTGAGGTGTATGTTATAGAGATAATGTTACACTGGAGGGTTTGTTATTGAGAGAATGTTACAGTTAGGGTGCGCTATAAAGAGAATGTTAGTGAAGGGTGTGTTATAGAGGGAAAGCTACATTGAGTGGTGTGTTACGGAGAGAATATTACAGTCAGGGGTGTGTTACGGAGAGAATGTTACAGTGAGGTGTGTGTTAGAGAATGTTACACTGAGGGGTGTGTTACAGAGAGATGGTTGTGTTAGAGAGAGAATGTTACAGTGAGGGGTGTGTTAGAGAATGTTACAGTGAGGGGTGTGTTACAAAGAGAATGTTACAGTGAGGGGGGTGTTATAGAGAGAAAGTTACAGTGAGGGGAGTGTTACAGAGAGAATGTTACAGTGAGGGGTGTGTTATAGAGAGAATGTTACAGTGATGGGTGTGTGATCGAGAGAATATTACAGTGAGGGGTGTATTATAGAGAGAACTTTACAGTGAAGGGTTTGTTATAGAGAGAATGTTACTGTGAGGTGTGTGTTATCGAGAGAAAGTTACAGTGAGGGGTGTGTTATAAAGAGAATGTTACAGTGACGGGTGTGTTACAGATAGAATGTTACTGAGAGGGGTGTGTAATAGAGAGAAAGTTACAGTGAGGTGTGTTTTACAGAGAGAATGTTCCAGTATTGCGTGTGTTAGAGAGAGAATATTACAGTGAGGGGTGTGTCAGAGAGAGAATGTTACAGTGAGGGGTGTGTTACTGAGGTAAAGATACTGTGAGGGCCCTGTTATAGTTAGAATGTTACTGTGAGTGTTGTGTTATAGAGAGAATGTTACAGTTAGGGCGTGTTATAAATAGAATGTTACGGAGGGGTGTGTAATATAGAGAATGTTACACTGAGGGGTGTATTATAAAGGGAAAGCTACATTGAGTGTTGTATTACGGAGAGAATATTACAGTGAGGGGTGTGTTACGGAGAGAATGTTACAGTGAGCGGTGTGTTACAGAGAGAATGTTACAGTGAGGGGTGTGTTATAGAGTGAATGTTACAATGAAGGGCGTGTTATAGAGTGAATGTTACTGTGAGGGCTGTGTTATAGAGAGAATGTTACTGTGAGTGGTGTGTTATAGAGAGAAAGTTACAGAGAGGTGTGTGTTACAGAGAGAATGTTACAGTGATGGGTGTGTTATAGAGAGAATATTACAGTGAGGGGTGTATTATAGAGAGAATGTTACAGTGAAGGGTGTGTTATAAAGAGAAGGTTAATGTGAGGGGGGTGTTATAGAGAGAATATTACAGTGAAGGGTGTGTTATGGAGATAATGTTACAGTTAAGGGTGTGTTATAGAGAGAATGTTACTGGGAGGGGTGTGTTATAAAGAGAATGTTACTGTGAGGGGTGTGTTCTGGAGAGAATGTTAAAGTGAGGGGTGTGTTATAGAGAGAATGTTACAGTGAAGGTTGTGTTATAGAGAGAATGTTACAGTGAGGTGTGTGTTACAGAGAGAATGTTACAGTGAGGGGTGTGTTATAGAGAGAATGTTACAGTGAAGGTTGTGTTATAGAGAGAATGTTACTGTGAGGGGTGTGTTACAGAGAGAATATTACAGTGAGGTGTATGTTATAGAGATAATGTTACACTGGAGGGTTTGTTATTGAGAGAATGTTACAGTTAGGGTGCGCTATAAAGAGAATGTTAGTGAAGGGTGTGTTATAGAGGGAAAGCTACATTGAGTGGTGTGTTACGGAGAGAATATTACAGTCAGGGGTGTGTTACGGAGAGAATGTTACAGTGAGGTGTGTGTTAGAGAATGTTACACTGAGGGGTGTGTTACAGAGAGATGGTTGTGTTAGAGAGAGAATGTTACAGTGAGGGGTGTGTTAGAGAATGTTACAGTGAGGGGTGTGTTACAAAGAGAATGTTACAGTGAGGGGGGTGTTATAGAGAGAAAGTTACAGTGAGGGGAGTGTTACAGAGAGAATGTTACAGTGAGGGGTGTGTTATAGAGAGAATGTTACAGTGATGGGTGTGTGATCGAGAGAATATTACAGTGAGGGGTGTATTATAGAGAGAACTTTACAGTGAAGGGTTTGTTATAGAGAGAATGTTACTGTGAGGTGTGTGTTATCGAGAGAAAGTTACAGTGAGGGGTGTGTTATAAAGAGAATGTTACAGTGACGGGTGTGTTACAGATAGAATGTTACTGAGAGGGGTGTGTAATAGAGAGAAAGTTACAGTGAGGTGTGTTTTACAGAGAGAATGTTCCAGTATTGCGTGTGTTAGAGAGAGAATATTACAGTGAGGGGTGTGTCAGAGAGAGAATGTTACAGTGAGGGGTGTGTTACTGAGGTAAAGATACTGTGAGGGCCCTGTTATAGTTAGAATGTTACTGTGAGTGTTGTGTTATAGAGAGAATGTTACAGTTAGGGCGTGTTATAAATAGAATGTTACGGAGGGGTGTGTAATATAGAGAATGTTACACTGAGGGGTGTATTATAAAGGGAAAGCTACATTGAGTGTTGTATTACGGAGAGAATATTACAGTGAGGGGTGTGTTACGGAGAGAATGTTACAGTGAGCGGTGTGTTACAGAGAGAATGTTACAGTGAGGGGTGTGTTATAGAGTGAATGTTACAATGAAGGGCGTGTTATAGAGTGAATGTTACTGTGAGGGCTGTGTTATAGAGAGAATGTTACTGTGAGTGGTGTGTTATAGAGAGAAAGTTACAGAGAGGTGTGTGTTACAGAGAGAATGTTACAGTGATGGGTGTGTTATAGAGAGAATATTACAGTGAGGGGTGTATTATAGAGAGAATGTTACAGTGAAGGGTGTGTTATAAAGAGAAGGTTAATGTGAGGGGGGTGTTATAGAGAGAATATTACAGTGAAGGGTGTGTTATGGAGATAATGTTACAGTTAAGGGTGTGTTATAGAGAGAATGTTACTGGGAGGGGTGTGTTATAAAGAGAATGTTACTGTGAGGGGTGTGTTCTGGAGAGAATGTTAAAGTGAGGGGTGCGTTATGGAGAGAAATTTACAGTGCGGGGTGTGTTACAGAGAGAATGTTACACTGAGGGATGTGTTATGCAGAGAATGTTACTGTGAGTGGTGCGTTCTGGAGGGAATGCTACAGTGAGGGGTGCGTTATGGAGAGAATGTTACTGTGAGGTGTGTGTTACGGAGAGAATGTTACAGTGAGGGGTGCTTTATGGAGAGAATGTTGCAGTGAGGGGTGTGTTACAGGGAGAATGTTACGGTGAGGGGTGTGTTATGGAGAGAATGTTACAGTGAGGGGTGTGTTGCAGAGAGAATGTTACAGTGAGGGGTGTGTTATAGAGAGAATGTTACAATGAGGGGTGTGTTATAGAGAGAATGTTACTGTGAGGGGTGTGTTATGGAGAGAATATTACAGTGAGGGATGTGTTATAGAGCGAATGTTACTGTGAGGGGTGTGTTACAGAAAGAATGTTACAGTGAGCGGTGTGTTACAGAGAGAATGTTACACTGAGGGGTGTGTTATCGAGAGAATGTTACAATGAAGGGTGTGTTATACAGTGAATGTTACTGTGAGGGTTGTGTTATAGAGTGAATGTTACTGTGAGGGGTGTGTTACAGAAAGAATGTTACAGTGAGCGGTGTGTTACAGAGACAATGTTACAGTGAGGGGTGTGTTATAAGGAGAATGTTGCAGTGAGGGGTGTATTATAGAGGGAAAGCTACATTGAGTGGTGTGTTACAGAGAGAATATTACAGTGAGGGTTGTGTTACGGAGCGAATGTTACAGTGAGGGGTGTGTTACAGAGAGAATATTACAGTGAGGGGTGTGTTATACAGAGAATGTTACAATGAAGGGTGTGTTATCGAGGGAATGTTACTGTGCGGGCTGTGTTATAGAGAGAATGTTACTGTGAGGGGTGTGTTATAGAGAGAATGTTACCGAGAGGTGTGTGTTACAGAGAGAATGTTACAGTGAGCGGTGTGTTATAGAGAGAATATTACAGGGAGGTGTGTATTATAGAGAGAATGTTACAGTGAAGGTTGTGTTATAGAGAGAATTTTACTGTGAGGGGTACGTTACAGAGAGAATATTACAGTGAGGGGTGTGTTATAGAGATAATGTTACCCTGAAGGGTTTGTTATTGAGAGAATGTTACATTTAGGCTGCGCTATAAAGAGAATGTTAGTGAAGGGTGTGCTATAGAGAGAAAGTTACAGTGAGGGGTGTGTTATAGAGGGAAAGCTACATTGAGTGGTGTGTTACGGAGAGAATATTACAGTGAGGGGTGTGTTACGGAGAGACTGTTACAGTGAGGGGTGTGTTAGAGAATGTTACACTGACGGGTGTGTTACAGAGAGAATGTTACAGTGAGGGTTGTGTTAGAGAGAGAATGTTACAGTGAGGGGTGTGTTACAGAGAGAAAGTTACAGTGAGGGGTGTGTTACAGAGAGAATGTTACTGTGAGGGGTGTGTTACAGAGAGAATGTTACAGTGATGGGTGTGTGCTAGAGAGAATATTACAGTGAGGGGTGTATTATAGAGAGAACTTTACAGTGAAGGGTTTGTTTTTGAGAGAATGTTACTTTGAGGGTTGTGTTATCGAGAGGTTACAGTGAGGGGTGTGTTATAAAGAGAATGTTACAGTCAGGGGTGTGTTATAGAGGGAAAGCTACATCCAGTGGTGTGTTACCGAGAGAATGTTACTGTGAGTGGTGTGTTACCGAGAGAATGTTACTGTGAGGGGTGTGTTAGAGAATGTTACAGTGACGGGTGTGTTACAGAGAGAATGTTACTGAGAGGGGTGTGTAATAGAGAGAATGTTACAGTGAGGTGTGTTTTACAGAGAGAATGTTACAGTATTGGGTGTGTTAGAGAGAGAATATTACAGTGAGGGGTGTGTCAGAGAGAGAATGTTACAGTGAGGGGTTTGTTAGTGAATGTTACAGTGAGGGGTGTGTTATAGAGAGAAAGTTACAGGGAGGTGTGTGTTATAGAGAGAATGTTACATTCAGGGGTGTGTTATAGAGATAAAGTTACTGTGAGGGCTGTGTTATAGTGAGAATGTTACTGTGAGGGGTGTGTTATAGAGAGAATGTTACAGTGAGGTGTAGGTTACAGAGAGAATGTTACAGTGAGGGGTGTGTTATAGAGAGAATGTTACAGTGAGGGGTGTGTTACAGAGAGAATGTTACTGTGAGGGGTGTGTTATGGAGAGAATGTTACAGTGAGGGGTGTGTTATAGAGAGAATGTTACAATGAGGGGTGTGTTATGGAGAGAATGTTACAGTGAGGTGTGTTATAGAGAGAATGTTACAGCGAGGTGTGTGTTAGCGAAAGTTACAGTGAGGGGTTTGTTATAGAGAGAATGTTACAGTGAGGGGTGTGTATAGAGAGAATGTTACAGTGAGGAGTGTGTTATGGAGAGAATGTTACTGTGAAGGGTATGTTTTGGAGAGAATATTACAGTGAGGGATGTGTTATAGAGCGAATGTTACTGTGAGGGGTGTGTTACAGAAAGAATGTTACAGTGAGCGGTGTGTTACAGAGAGAATGTTACACTGAGGGGTGTGTTATCGAGAGAATGTTACAATGAAGGGTGTGTTATACAGTGAATGTTACTGTGAGGGCTGTGTTATAGAGTGAATGGTACTGTGAGGGGTGTGTTACAGAAAGAATGTTACAGTGAGCGGTGTGTTACAGAGACAATGTTTCAGTGAGGGGTGTGTTATAAAGAGAATGTTACAGTGAGGGGTGTATTATAGAGGGAAAGATACATTGAGTGGTGTGTTACAGAGAGAATATTACAGTGAGGGTTGTGTTACGGAGCGAATGTTACAGTGAGGGGTGCGTTATGGAGAGAAAGTTACAGTGAGGGGTTTGTTATAGAGAGAATGTTACTGTGAGCGGTGTGTTATGGAGAGAATTTTACAGTGAGGGGTGTGTTATAGAGAGAATGTTACAGTGAGCTGTGCGTTAGCGAATGTTACAGTGAGGGGTTTGTTATAGAGAGAATGTTTCAGTGAGGGGTGTGTTATAGAGAGAATGTTGCAGTGAGCTGTGTGTTATGGAGAGAATGTTACAGTGAGGGGTGTGTTATGGAGAGAATGTTACTGTGAAGGGTATGTTTTGGAGAGAATATTACAGTGAGGGATGTGTTACAGAAAGAATGTTACAGTGAGCGGTGTGTTACAGAGAGAATGTTACAGTGAGGGGTGTGTTATAGAGAGTATGTTACAATGAAGGGTGTGTTATAGAGTGAATGTTACTGTGAGGGCTGTGTTATAGAGAGAATGTTACTGTGATGGGTGTGTTATAGAGAGAAAGTTACAGAGAGGTGGGTGTTACAGAGAGAATGTTACAGTGAGGGGTGTGTTATAGAGAGAATATTACAGTGAAGGGTGTGTTATAGAGATAATGTTACAGTTAAGGGTGTGTTATAGAGAGAATGTTACTGGGAGGGGTGTGTTAGAGAGAGAATGTTACAGTTAGGGTGTGTTATAAAGAGAATGTTAGTGAGGGCTGTGTTATAGAGAGAAAGTTACAGTGAGGGGTGTGTTATAAAGAGTATGTTACACTGAGGGGTGTATTATAGAGGGAAAGCTACATTGAGTGTTGTGTTACGGAGAGAATATTATAGTGAGGGGTGTGTTACGGAGAGAATGTTACAGTGAAGGGTGTGTTACAGAAAGAATGTTACAGTGAGCGGTGTGTTACAGAGCGAATGTTACAGTGAGCGGTATGTTATAGAGGGAAAGCTACAATGAGTGGTGTGTTACGGAGAGAATATTACAGTGAGGGGTGTGTTACGCAGAGAATGTTACAGTGAGGGGTGTGTTAGAGAATGTTACACTGAGGGGTGTGTTACAGAGAGAATGTTACAGTGAGGGGTGTGTTATAGAGAGAATGTTATAGTGAGGGGTGTGTCAGAGAGAGAATGTTACTGTGAGGGCTGTGTTATAGAGAGAATGTTACTGTGAGGGGTGTGTTATCGAGAGAAAGTTACAGTGAGGGGTGTGTTATAAAGGGAATGTTACAGTGAGGGGTGTGTTATAGAGTGAAAGCTACATCGAGTGGTGTGTTACGGAGAGAATGTTACAGTGACGGGTGTGTTACAGATAGAATGTTACTGAGAGGGGTGTGTAATAGAGAGAAAGTTACAGTGAGGTGTGTTTTACAGAGAGAATGTTCCAGTATTGGGTGTGTTAGAGAGAGAATATTACAGTGAGGGGTGTGTCAGAGAGAGAATGTTACTGTGAGGGCTGTGTTATAGAGAGAATGTTACTGTGAGGGGTGTGTTATAGAGAGAATGTTACAGAGAGGTGTGTGTTACAGAGAGAATGTTACAGTGAGGGGTGTGTTATAGAGAGAATGTTACAGTGAAGGTTGTGTTATAGAGAGAATGTTACTGTGAGGGGTGTGTTACAGAGAGAATATTACAGTGAGGTGTATGTTATAGAGATAATGTTACACTGGAGGGTTTGTTATTGAGAGAATGTTACAGTTAGGGTGCGCTATAAAGAGAATGTTAGTGAAGGGTGTGTTATAGAGGGAAAGCTACATTGAGTGGTGTGTTACGGAGAGAATATTACAGTCAGGGGTGTGTTACGGAGAGAATGTTACAGTGAGGTGTGTGTTAGAGAATGTTACACTGAGGGGTGTGTTACAGAGAGATGGTTGTGTTAGAGAGAGAATGTTACAGTGAGGGGTGTGTTAGAGAATGTTACAGTGAGGGGGGTGTTACAAAGAGAATGTTACAGTGAGGGGGGTGTTATAGAGAGAAAGTTACAGTGAGGGGAGTGTTACAGAGAGAATGTTACAGTGAGGGGTGTGTTATAGAGAGAATGTTACAGTGATGGGTGTGTGATCGAGAGAATATTACAGTGAGGGGTGTATTATAGAGAGAACTTTACAGTGAAGGGTTTGTTATAGAGAGAATGTTACTGTGAGGGGTGTGTTATCGAGAGAATGTTACAGTGAGGGGTGTGTTATAGAGTGAAAGCTACATCGAGTGGAGTGTTACGGAGAGAATGTTACAGTGAGGGGTGTGTTACAGAGAGAATGTTACTGTGAGGGTGGTGTTATAGAGAGAAAGTTACAGTGAGGGGAGTGTTACAGAGAGAATGTTACCGTGAGGGGTGTGTTATAGAGAGAATGTTACAGTGATGGGTGTGTGCTAGAGAGAATATTACAGTGAGGGGTGTATTATAGAGAGAACTTTACAGTGAAGGGTTTGTTTTTGAGAGAATGTTACTTTGAGGGTTGTGTTATCGAGAGGTTACAGTGAGGGGTGTGTTATAAAGAGAATGTTAAAGTGAGGGGTGTGTTATAGAGGGAAAGCTACATCGAGTGGTGTGTAACGGAGAGAATGTTGCAGTGAAGTGTGTGTTACCGAGAGAATGTTGCAGTGAGGGCGTGTTAGAGAGAGAAGGTTACAGTGAGGTGTGTGTTACAGAGAGAATGTTACTGAGAGGGGTGTGTAATAGAGACAAAGTTACAGTGAGGTGTGTTTTACAGAGAGAATGTTACAGTATTGGGTGTGTTAGAGAGAGAATATTACAGTGAGGGGTGTGTCAGAGAGAGAATGTTACAGTGAGGGTTTTGTTAGTGAATGTTACAGTGCGGGGTGTGTTATAGAGAGAATGTTACTTTGAGGGGTGTGTTATAGAGAGAAAGTTACAGGGAGGTGTGTGTTATAGAGAGAATGTTACAATCAGGGGTGTGTTATAGAGAGAATGTTACTTTGAGGGGTGTGTTATAGAGATAAAGTTACTGAGAAGGCTGTGTTATAGTGAGAATGTTACTGTGAGGGGTGTTTTATAGACAGAATGTTACAGTGAGGTGTAGGTTACAGAGAGAATGTTACAGTGAGGCGTGTATTATAGAGAGAACTTTACAGTGAAGGATGTGTGAAAGAGGGAATGTTACTGTGAGGGTTGTGTTGTAGGGAGAATGGTACAATTAGGGTGTGTTATAAAGAGAATGTTACAGTGAGGGGTGTGTTATGAAGAGAATGTTACAGTGGGGGGTGTGTTATAGAGGGAAAGCTACATCGAGTGGTGTGTTACGGGGAGAATGTTACAGTGAGGGGTGTGTTACCGAGAGAATGTTACAGTGAGGGGTGTGTTACAGAGAGAATGTTACAGCGAGGGGTGTGTTACAGAGAGAATGTTACAGTGAGGGGTGTGTTACAGAGAGAATGTTACAGTGAGGGGTGTGTTTTCGAGAGAATATTACAATGAGGTGTGTATTATAGAGAGAATGTTACAGTGAAGGTTGTGTTATAGAGAGAATGTTACAGTGAGGGGTTTGTTATGAAGAGAATGTTACAGTGAGGGGTGTATTATGGAGGGAAAGCTACATTGAGTGGTGTGTTACAGAGAGAATATTACAGTGAGGGGTGTGTTACGGAGCGAATGTTACAGTGAGGGGTGTGTTACAGAGAGAATGTTACAGTGAGGGGTGTGTTATACAGAGAATGTTACAATGAAGGGTGTATTATCGTGGGAATGTTACTGTGAGAGCTGTGTTATAGAGAGAATGTTACAGAGAGGTGTGTCTTACAGAGAGAATGTTACAGTGAGGGGTGTGTTTTCGAGAGAATATTACAATGAGGTGTGTATTATAGAGAGAATGTTACAGTGAAGGTTGTGTTATAGAGAGAATGTTACTGTGAGGGGTACGTTACAGAGAGAATATTACAGTGAGGTGTGTGTTATAGAGATAATGTTACACTGAACGGTTTGTTATTGAGAGAATGCTATAAAGAGAATGTTAGTGAAGGGTGTGTTATAGAGAGAAAGTTACAGTGAGGGGTGTGTTATGAAGAGAATGTTACAGTGAGGGGTGTGTTATAGAGGGAAAGCTACATTGAGTGGCGTGTTACGGAGAGAATATTACAGTGAGGGGTGTGTTACGGAGAGAATGTTACAGTGAGGGGTGTGTTAGAGTATGTTACACTGAGGGGTGTGTTACAGAGAGAATGTTACAGTGAGGGTTGTGTTAGAGAGAGAATGTTACAGTGAGGGGTGTGTTAGAGAATGTTACAGTGAGGGGTGTGTTACAGAGAGAAAGTTACAGTGAGGGGAGTGTTACAGAGAGAATGTTACCGTGAGGGGTGTGTTACAGAGAGAATGTTACAGTGATGGGTGTGTGCTAGAGGGAATATTACAGTGAGGGGTGTATTATAGAGAGAACTTTACAGTGAAGGGTTTGTTTTTGAGAGAATGTTACTTTGAGGGTTGTGTTATCGAGAGATTACAGTGAGGGGTGTGTTATAAAGAGAATGTTAAGGTGAGGGGTGTGTTATAGAGGGAAAGCTACATCGAGTGGTGTGTTACGGAGAGAATGTTGCAGTGAAGTGTGTGTTACCGAGAGAATGTTACAGTGAGGGCGTGTTAGAGAGAGAAGGTTACAGTGAGGTGTGTGTTACAGAGAGAATGTTACTGAGAGGGGTGTGTAATAGAGACAAAGTTACAGTGAGGTGTGTTTTACAGAGAGAATGTTACTGAGAGGGGTGTGTAATAGAGAGAAAGTTACAGTATTGGGTGTGTTAGAGAGAGAATATTACAGTGAGGGGTGTGTTATAGAGAGAATGTTACATTGCGGGGTGTGTTATAGAGAGAATGTTACTTTGAGGGGTGTGTTATAGAGAGAAAGTTACAGGGAGGTGTGTGTTATAGAGAGAATGTTACAATCAGGGGTGTGTTATAGAGAGAATGTTACTTTGAGGGGTGTGTTATAGAGATAAAGTTACTGAGAAGGCTGTGTTATAGTGAGAATGTTACTGTGAGGGGTGTTTTATAGACAGAATGTTACAGTGAGGTGTAGGTTACAGAGAGAATGTTACAGTGAGGCGTGTATTATAGAGAGAACTTTACAGTGAAGGATGTGTGAAAGAGGGAATGTTACTGTGAGGGTTGTGTTGTAGGGAGAATGGTACAATTAGGGTGTGTTATAAAGAGAATGTTACAGTGAGGGGTGTGTTATGAAGAGAATGTTACAGTGGGGAGTGTGTTATAGAGGGAAAGCTACATCGAGTGGTGTGTTACGGGGAGAATGTTACAGTGAGGGGTGTGTTACCGAGAGAATGTTACAGTGAGGGGTGTGTTACAGAGAGAATGTTACAGCGAGGGGTGTGTTACAGAGAGAATGTTACAGTGAGGGGTGTGTTACAGAGAGAATGTTACAGTGAGGGGTGTGTTACAGAGAGAATGTTACAGTGAGGTGTGTGTTAAAGAGAGAATGTTACAGTATTGGGTGTGTTAGAGAGAGAATGTTACAGTGAGGGGTGTCATACAGAGATAATGTTACAGTGAGGGGTGTGTTACAGAGAGAATGTAACTGTGAGGGGTGAGTTATTGATTGAAAGTTACAGTGAGGGGTGTTTTAGAGAGGGAATGTTGCAGTGAGGGTTGTGTTAGAGAATGTTAGAGTGAGGGGTGTGTAATAGAGAGAGTGATACAGTGAGGGGTGTTTTATAGAGAGATTGTTACTGTGAGGTGTGTGTTATAGAGAGAATGTTACAGTGAGGTGTATGTTACAGAGAGAATGTTACAGTGAGGATTGTGTTATGGAGAGAATGTTACAGTGAGGTGTATGTTACAGAGAGAATGTTACAGTGAGGGTTGTGTTATGGAGAGAATGTTACAGTGAGGTGTATGTTACAGAGAGAATGTTACAGTGAGGAGTGTGTGAAAGAGAGAATGTTACAGTGAGGGGTGTTTTATAGAGAGATTGTTACTGTGAGGTGTGTGTTATAGAGAGAATGTTACAGTGAGGTGTATGTTAAAGAGAGAATGTTACAGTGAGGGATGTGTTATGGAGAGAATGTTACAGTGAGGTGTATGTTACAGAGAGAATGTTACAGTGAGAGGTGCGTTATGGAGAGAATGTTACTGTGAGAGGTGCGTTATAGAGAGAATGTTACTGTGAAGGGTGTGTTCTGGAGAGAATGTTACAGTGAGTGGCGCGTTATGGAGAGAATGTTACAGTGAGGTGTGTGTAATAGAGAGAATGTTACAGTGAGGGGTGTGTTACAGAGAGAATTTTACAGTGAGGGGTGTGTTATGGAGAAAATGTTACAGTGAGGGGTGTGTTACAGAGAGAATGTTACAGTGAGGTGTGTGTTATAGAGAGAATGTTATTTTGAGGGGTGTGCTATGGAGAGAATGTTACAGTTACGGTTGTATTATAGTGGGAATGTGACAATGAGGGGTGTGTTATGGAGAGAAAGTTTCAGTGAGGTGTGTTCTCGAGAGAATGTTACAGTGAGTTGTATGTTAGCGAAAGTTACAGTGAAGGGTTTGTTATAGAGAGAATGTTACAGTGCGGGGTGTGTTATAGAGAGAATGTTACAGTGCGGGGTGTGTTATAGAGAGAATGTTACAGTGAGCTGTGTGTTATGGAGAGAATTTTTCAGTGAGGGTGTGTTATGGAGAGAATGTTACTGTGAATGGTATGCTTTGGAGAGAATGTTACAATGAGGGATGTGTTATAGAGAGAATGTTACTGTGAGGGGTGTGTTATGGAGAGAATGTTACAGTGAGGGGTGTGTTATGGAGAGAATGTTACAGTGAGGGGTGTTATAGAGAGAATGTTACAGTGAGTTGTGTGTTAGCGAATGTTACAGTGAGGGTTTTGTTATAGAGAGAAAGTTACAGTGAGGGGTGTGTAATAGAGAGAATGTTACTGTGAGGACTGTGTTATAGAGAGAATATTACTGTGAGGGGTGTGTTATAGAGCGAATGTTACTGTGAGGGGTGTGTTACAGAAAGAATGTTACAGTGAGCGGTGTGTTACAGAGAGAATGTTACAGTGAGGGGTGTGTTATAGAGAGAATGTTACAATGAAGGGTGTGTTATAGAGTTAATGTTACTGTGAGGGCTGTGTTATAGAGAGAATTTTACTGTGAGCGGTGTGTTATAGAGAGAAAGTTACAGAGAGGTGTGTGTGACAGAGAGAATGTTACAGTGAGGGGTGTGTTATAGAGAGAATATTACAGTGAGGGGTGTATTATAGAGAGAATGTTACAGTAAAGGGTGTGTTATAGAGAGAATGATACTGTGAGGGGTGTGCTATAGAGAGAATATTACAGTGAGTGGTGTGTTAGAGAGAGAATGTTACTGTGAGGGGTGTGTTAGAGAGAGAATGTTACTGAGAGGGGTGTGTTATAGAGAGAAAGTTACAGTGAGGGGTGTGTTACAGAGAGAATGTTACAGTATTGGGTGTGTTAGAGAGAGAATGTTACAGTGAGGGGTGTATTATAGAGAGAATGTTACAGTGAAGGGTGTGTTATAGAGAGAAAGTTACAGTGAGGGGTGTGTTATGAAGAGAATGTTACAGTAAGGGGTGTGTTATAGAGGGAAAGCTACATTGAGTGGCGTGTTACGGAGAGAATATTACAGTGAGGGGTGTGTTACGGAGAGAATGTTACAGTGAGGGGTGTGTTAGAGAGAGAATGTTACAGTGAGGGGTGTGTTAGAGAATGTTACAGTGAGGGGTGTGTTACAGAGAGAAAGTTACAGTGAGGGGAGTGTTACAGAGAGAATGTTACCGTGAGGGGTGTGTTATAGAGAGAATGTTACAGTGATGGGTGTGTGCTAGAGGGAATATTACAGTGAGGGGTGTATTATAGAGAGAACTTTACAGTGAAGGGTTTGTTTTTGAGAGAATGTTACTTTGAGGGTTGTGTTATCGAGAGGTTACAGTGAGTGGTGTGTTATAAAGAGAATGTTAAGGTGAGGGGTGTGTTATAGAGGGAAAGCTACATCGAGTGGTGTGTTACGGAGAGAATGTTGCAGTGAAGTGTGTGTTACCGAGAGAATGTTACAGTGAGGGCGTGTTAGAGAGAGAAGGTTACAGTGAGGTGTGTGTTACAGAGAGAATGTTACTGAGAGGGGTGTGTAATAGAGACAAAGTTACAGTGAGGTGTGTTTTACAGAGAGAATGTTACTGAGAGGGGTGTGTAATAGAGAGAAAGTTACAGTATTGGGTGTGTTAGAGAGAGAATATTACAGTGAGGGGTGTGTTATAGAGAGAATGTTACAGTGCGGGGTGTGTTATAGAGAGAATGTTACTTTGAGGGGTGTGTTATAGAGAGAAAGTTACAGGGAGGTGTGTGTTATAGAGAGAATGTTACAATCAGGGGTGTGTTATAGAGAGAATGTTACTTTGAGGGGTGTGTTATAGAGATAAAGTTACTGAGAAGGCTGTGTTATAGTGAGAATGTTACTGTGAGGGGTGTTTTATAGACAGAATGTTACAGTGAGGTGTAGGTTACAGAGAGAATGTTACAGTGAGGCGTGTATTATAGAGAGAACTTTACAGTGAAGGATGTGTGAAAGAGGGAATGTTACTGTGAGGGTTGTGTTGTAGGGAGAATGGTACAATTAGGGTGTGTTATAAAGAGAATGTTACAGTGAGGGGTGTGTTATGAAGAGAATGTTACAGTGGGGGGTGTGTTATAGAGGGAAAGCTACATCGAGTGGTGTGTTACGGGGAGAATGTTACAGTGAGGGGTGTGTTACCGAGAGAATGTTACAGTGAGGGGTGTGTTACAGAGAGAATGTTACAGTGAGGGGTGTGTTACGGGGAGAATGTTACAGTGAGGGGTGTGTTACCGAGGGAATGTTACAGTGAGGGGTGTGTTACAGAGAGAATGTTACAGCGAGGGGTGTGTTACAGAGAGAATGTTACAGTGAGGGGTGTGTTACAGAGAGAATGTTACAGTGAGGGGTGTGTTACAGAGAGAATGTTACAGTGAGGGGTGTGTTAAAGAGAGAATGTTACAGTATTGGGTGTGTTAGAGAGAGAATGTTACAGTGAGGGGTGTCATACAGAGATAATGTTACAGTGAGGGGTGTGTTACAGAGAGAATGTAACTGTGAGGGGTGAGTTATTGATTGAAAGTTACAGTGAGGGGTGTTTTAGAGAGGGAATGTTGCAGTGAGGGTTGTGTTAGAGAATGTTAGAGTGAGGGGTGTGTAATAGAGAGAGTGATACAGTGAGGGGTGTTTTATAGAGAGATTGTTACTGTGAGGTGTGTGTTATAGAGAGAATGTTACAGTGAGGTGTATGTTACAGAGAGAATGTTACAGTGAGGATTGTGTTATGGAGAGAATGTTACAGTGAGGTGTATGTTACAGAGAGAATGTTACAGTGAGGGTTGTGTTATGGAGAGAATGTTACAGTGAGGTGTATGTTACAGAGAGAATGTTACAGTGAGGGTTGTGTTATGGAGAGAATGTTACAGTGAGGTGTGTGTGAAAGAGAGAATGTTACAGTGAGGGGTGTTTTATAGAGAGATTGTTACTGTGAGGTGTGTGTTATAGAGAGAATGTTACAGTGAGGTGTATGTTAAAGAGAGAATGTTACAGTGAGGGATGTGTTATGGAGAGAATGTTACAGTGAGGTGTATGTTACAGAGAGAATGTTACAGTGAGAGGTGCGTTATGGAGAGAATGTTACTGTGAGAGGTGCGTTATAGAGAGAATGTTACTGTGAAGGGTGTGTTTTGGAGAGAATGTTACAGTGAGTGGTGCGTTATGGAGAGAATGTTACAGTGAGGTGTGTGTAATAGAGAGAATGTTACAGTGAGGTGTGTGTAATAGAGAGAATGTTACAGTGAGGGGTGTGTTACAGAGAGAATTTTACAGTGAGGGGTGTGTTATGGAGAAAATGTTACAGTGAGGGGTGTGTTACAGAGAGAATGTTACAGTGAGGTGTGTGTTATAGAGAGAATGTTATTTTGAGGGGTGTGCTATGGAGAGAATGTTACAGTTACGGTTGTATTATAGTGGGAATGTGACAATGAGGGGTGTGTTATGGAGAGAAAGTTTCAGTGAGGTGTGTTCTCGAGAGAATGTTACAGTGAGTTGTATGTTAGCGAAAGTTACAGTGAAGGGTTTGTTATAGAGAGAATGTTACAGTGCGGGGTGTGTTATAGAGAGAATGTTACAGTGAGCTGTGTGTTATGGAGAGAATTTTTCAGTGAGGGTGTGTTATGGAGAGAATGTTACTGTGAATGGTATGCTTTGGAGAGAATGTTACAATGAGGGATGTGTTATAGAGAGAATGTTACTGTGAGGGGTGTGTTATGGAGAGAATGTTACAGTGAGGTGTGTTATAGAGAGAATGTTACAGTGAGTTGTGTGTTAGCGAATGTTACAGTGAGGGTTTTGTTATAGAGAGAAAGTTACAGTGAGGGGTGTGTAATAGAGAGAATGTTACTGTGAGGGCTGTGTTATAGAGAGAATATTACTGTGAGGGGTGTGTTATAGAGCGAATGTTACTGTGAGGGGTGTGTTACAGAAAGAATGTTACAGTGAGCGGTGTGTTACAGAGAGAATGTTACAGTGAGGGGTGTGTTATAGAGAGAATGTTACAATGAAGGGTGTGTTATAGAGTTAATGTTACTGTGAGGGCTGTGTTATAGAGAGAATTTTACTGTGAGTGGTGTGTTATAGAGAGAAAGTTACAGAGAGGTGTGTGTGACAGAGAGAATGTTACAGTGAGGGGTGTGTTATAGAGAGAATATTACAGTGAGGGGTGTATTATAGAGAGAATGTTACAGTAAAGGGTGTGTTATAGAGAGAATGATACTGTGAGGGGTGTGCTATAGAGAGAATATTACAGTGAGTGGTGTGTTAGAGAGAGAATGTTACTGTGAGGGGTGTGTTAGAGAGAGAATGTTACTGAGAGGGGTGTGTTATAGAGAGAAAGTTACAGTGAGGTCTGTGTTACAGAGAGAATGTTACAGTATTGGGTGTGTTAGAGAGAGAATGTTACAGTGAGGGGTGTCATACAGCGATAATGTTACAGTGAGCGGTGTGTTACAGAGATAATGTTACTGTGACGGGTGTGTTATAGAGAGAAAGTTACAGTGAGAGGTGTGTTAGAGAGAGAATGTTACAGTGGGGGATGTGTTAGTGAATGTTACAGTGAGGGGTGTTTAGTAGAGAGAATGTTACGGTGAGGGGTGTGTTATAGAGAGATTGTTGCTGTGAAGCGTATGTTATAGAGAGAATGTTACAATGAGGGGTGTGTTACAGAGAGAATGTTACAGTGAGGGTTGTGTTAGAGAATGTTACAGTGAGGGGTGTGTTACAGAGAGAATGTTACAGTGAGGGGTGTGTTATAGAGAGAAGGTTACAGTGAGGGGTGTGTTACAGAGAGAATGTTACAGTGATGGGTGTGTTAGAGAATGTTACAGTTGATGGTTGTGTTACAGAGAGAATGTTACTGTGAGGGGTGTGTTACAGAAAGAATGTTACAGTGAGCAGTGTGTTACAGAGACAATGTTACAGTGAGGGGTGTGTTATCGAGAGAATTTTACAATGAAGGGTGTGTTATAGAGTGAATGTTACTGTGAGGGCTGTGTTATCGAGAGAATGTTACTGTGTGGGGTGTGTTATAGAGCGAATGTTACTGTGAGGAGTGTGTTACAGAAAGAATGTTACAGTGAGCGCTGTGTTACAGAGACAATGTTACAGTGAGGGGTGTGTTATCGAGAGAATTTTGCACTGAAGCGTGTGTTATAGAGTGAATGTTACTGTGAGGGGTGTGTTATAGAGAGAATGTTACTGTGTGGGGTGTGTTATAGAGCGAATGTGACTGTGAGGGGCGTGTTACAGAAAGAATGTTACAGTGAGCGGTGTGTTACAGAGAGAATGTTACAGTGAGGGGTGTGTTATAGAGAGAATGTTACAATGAAGGGTGTGTTATAGAGTTAATGTTACTGTGAGGGCTGTGTTATAGAGAGAATGTTACTGTGAGGGGTGTGTTATAGAGAGATTGTTACTGTGAGGGGTATGTTATAGAGAGAAAGTTACAGTGAGGTGTGTGTTACAGAGAGAATGTTACAGTATTGGGTGTGTTAGGGAGAGAATATTACAGTGAGTGGTGTGTTAGATAGAGAATGTTACTGTGAGGGGTGTGTTAGAGAGAGAATGTTACTGAGAGGGGTGTGTTATAGAGAGAATGTGACAGTGAGGGGTGTGTTAGAGAATGTTACAGTGATGGGTGTGTTATAGAGAGAATGTTACAGTGAGTGGTGTGTTACAGAGAGAATGTTACAGTGAGGGGTGTGTTATCGAGAGAATGTTACTGTGACGGGTGTGTTACAGAGAGTATGTTACTGAGAGTGGTGTGTTATAGAGAGAAAGTTACAGTGAGGTGTGTGTTACAGAGAGAATGTTACAGTGAGGGTTTTGTAATAAAGAGAATGTTACAGTGAGGTGTGTGTTATAGAGGGAAAGCTACATCGAGTGCTCTGTTACGGTGAGAATGTTACAGTGAGTGGTGTGTTACCGAGAGAATGTTACAGTGAGGGATGTGTTAGAGAGAGAATGTTACTGAGAGGGGTGTGTTATAGAGAGAAAGGTACAGTGAGGTGTGTGTTACAGAGAGAATGTTACACTATTGGGTGTGTTAGAGAGGGAATGTTACAGTGAAGGGTGTCATACAGAGATAATGTTACCGTGAGGGGTGTGTTAGAGAATGTTACAGTGAGGTGTGTGTTACAGAGAGAATGTGACAGTGAGGGGTGGGTTAGAGAATCTTACAGTGAGGGGTGTTTTATAGAGAGAATGTTACTCTGATGGGTGTGTTTGAGAGAGAATGTTACAGTGAGGGGTGTGTTAGAGAATGTTACAGTGAGGGGTGTGTTTTAGAGAGAATGGTACAGTTAGGGTGTGTTATAAAGAGAATGTAACAGTGAGTGGTGTGTTATAGAGATAATGTGACAGTGAGGGATGTGTTATAGAGATAATGTTACTGTGATGGATGTGTAATACAGTGAATGTTACAGTGAGGGGTGTGTTACAGAGAATGTTACAGTGAGGGGTGTGTTACAGAGAGAATGTTACAGTATTGGGTGTGTTACAGAGAGAATGTTACAGCGAGGTGTGTGTTAGAGAATGTTACAGTGAGGGGTGTGTTACAGAGAGAATGTTACTGTGAGGGGTGTGTTAGAGAGAGAATGTTACAGTTAGGGGTGTGCTGGAGAATGTGACAGTGAGGGGTGTGTTACAGAGAGAATGTTACAGTGAGGGGTGTGTTATAGAGAGAAAGTTACAGTGAGAGGTGTGTTAGAGAGAGAATGTTACAGTGGGGGGTGTGTTAGTGAATGTTACAGTGAGGGGTGTGTAATAGAGAGATTGTTGCTGTGAGGCGTATGTTATAGAGAGAATGTTACAATGAGGGGTGTGTTACAGAGAGAATGTTACCGTGAGGGGTGTGTTATAGAGAGAATGTTACAGTGAGGGGTGTGTTAGAGAGAGTGTGTTACAGTGAGGGGTGTGTTAGAGAATGTTACAGTTGATGGTTTGTGTTACAGAGAGAATGTTACAGTGAGGGGTGTGTTATCGAGAGAATGTTACAATGAAGGGTGTATTATAGAGTGAATGTTACAGTGAGGGCTGTGTTATCGAGAGAATGTTACTGTGTGGGGTGTGTTATAGAGCGAATGTTTCTGTGAGGTGTGTGTTACAGAAAGAATGTTACAGTGAGCGGTGTGTTACAGAGAGAATGTTACAGTGAGGTGTGTGTTATAGAGAGAATGTTACAATGAAGTGTGTGTTATAGAGTTAATGTTACTGTGAGGGCTGTGTTATAGAAAGAATGTTACTGTGAGGGGTGTGTTATAGAGAGAAAGTTACCGAGAGGTGTGTGTTACAGAGAGAATGTTACAGTGAGAGGTGTGTTTTCGAGAGAATATTACAGTGAGGGGTGTATTATAGAGAGAATGTTACACTAAAGGGTGTGTTATAGCGAGAATGTTAATGTGATAGGTGTGTTATAGAGAGAATATTACAGTGAAGGGTGTGTTATAGAGATAATGTTACAGTTAAGGGTGTGTTACATTGAGAATGTTACAGTGAGGGGTGTGTTAGAGAGAGAATGTTACAGTGACGTGTGTGTTACAGAGAGAATGTTACTGAGAGGGGTGTGTAATAGAGAGAAAGTTGCAGTGAGGAGTGTTTTACCGAGAGAATGTTACAGTATTGTGTGTGTTAGAGAGAGAATATTACAGTGAGGGGTGTGTTAGAGAGAGAATGTTATAGTGAGGGGTGTGTTAGAGAATGTTGCAGTGAGGTGTGTGTTACAGAGAGAATGTTATTTTGAGGGGTGTGTTATAGAGAGAAAGTTACAGTGAGGTGTGTGTTATAGAGAGACTGTTACAATGAGGGGTGTGTTATAGAGAGAATGTTACTTTGAGGGGTTTGTTATAGAGATAAAGTTACTGTGAGGTGTGTGTTATAGAGAGAATGTTACTGTGAGGACTGTGTTATAGAGAGAATGTTACTGTGAGGGGTGTGTTATAGAGAGAATGTTACAGTGAGGTGCATGTTACAGAGAGAATGTTGCAGGGAGGGGTGTGTTATAGAGAGAATATTACAGTCAGGGGTGTATTATAGAGAGAACTTTACAGTGAAGGATGTGTTATAGAGGGAATGTTACTGTGAGGGGTGTGTTATAGAGACAATATTACAGTGAGGGGTGTGTTATAGAGAGAATGTTACAGTGAAGGGTGTGTTATAGAGAGAATGATACTGTGCGGGGTGTGTTATAGAGAGAATGGTACAGTTAGGGTGTGTTATTAAGAGAATGTTACAGTGAAGGGTGTGTTATAGAGAGAAAGTTACCGAGAGGTGTGTGTTACAGAGAGAATGTTACAGTGAGTGGTGTGTTTTCGAGAGAATATTACAGTGAGGGGTGTATTATAGAGAGAATGTTACACTAAAGGGTGTGTTATAGCGAGAATGTTAATGTGATAGGTGTGTTATAGAGAGAATATTACAGTGAAGGGTGTGTTATAGAGATAATGTTACAGTTAAGGGTGTGTTACATTGAGAATGTTACAGTGAGGGGTGTGTTAGAGAGAGAATGTTACAGTGAGGGGTGTGTTATAGAGAAAAAGTTACAGTGAAGGGTGTGTTATAAAGAGAATGTTACAGTGAGGGGTGTGTTACCGAGATAATGTTACAGTGAGGGATGTGTTATCGAGAGAATGTTACTGTGACGGGTGTGTTATAGAGAGAAAGTTACAGTGAGGTGTGTGTTACAGAGAGAATGTTACAGTATTGGATGTGTTAGAGAGAGAATATTACAATGCGGGGTGTGTTAGAGAGAGAATGTTACAGTGTGGGGAGTGTGATAAAGAGAATGTTACAGTGAGCTGTGTGTTATAGAGGAAAACCTACATCGAGTGCTCTGTTACGGTGAGAATGTTACAGTGAGTGGTGTGTTACCGAGAGAAAGTTACAGTGAGGTGTGTGTTAGAGAGAGAATGTTACAGTGATGGGTGTGTTAGAGAATGTTACAGTGAGGGGTGTGTAATAGAGAGAATTTTACGGTGAGGGCTATGTTATAGAGAAATTGTTACTGTGAGGTGTATGTTATAGAGAGAATGTTACAGTGAGGGGTGTGTTATAGAGACAATATTACAGTGAGGGGTGTGTTATAGAGAGAATGTTACAGTGAGGGGTGTGTTAGAGCGAGAATGTTACAGTGACGGGTGTGTTACAGAGAGAATGTTACAGTGAGGTGTGTGTTACAGTGAGAATGTTACAGTATTGGGTGTGTTATAGAGAGAAAGGTACAGTGAGGGGTGTGTTATAAAGAGAATGTTATAGTGAAGGGTGTGTTATAGAGGGAAAGCTACATCGAGTGGTGTGTTACGGAGAGAATGTTACAGTGAGGGATGTGTTAGAGAATGTTACTGAGAGGGGTGTGTTATAGAGGGAAAATTACAGTGAGGTGTGTGTTACAGAGAGAATGTTACAGTATTGGGTGTGTTAGAGAGAGAATGTTACAGTGAGGGGTGTGTTATAGATAGATTGTTACTGTGAGGGGTATGTTATAGAGAGAATGGTACAATGAGGGGTGTGTTACAGAGAGAATGTTACCGTGTTGGGTGTGTTATAGAGAGAATGTTACAGTGAGCGGTGTGTTAGAGAGAGAATGTTACAGTGAGGGGTGTGTTACAGAGAGAATGTTACAGTGAGGGGTGTGTTATAGAGAGAATGTTACAGTGAGGGGTGTGTTAGAGAGACAATGTTACAGTGAGGGGTGTGTTAGAGAATGTTACAGTGAAGGGTGTGTTTTAGAGAGAATGATACTGTGTGTGGTGTGTTATAGAGAGAATGTTACAGTGAGGGGTGTGTTTCGAAAGAAAATTACAGAGAGGGGTGTGTTATAAAGAGAATGTTACAGTGAGGGGTGTGTTATAGAGGGAAAGCTACATCGAGTGGTGTTTCCGAGAGGATGTTACCGTGAGGGGTGTGTCACAGAGAGAGTGTTACAGTGAGGGGTGTGTTACTGAGAGAAAGTTACAGTGAGGGGTGTGTTAGAGAGAGAATATTACAGTGAAGGGTTTGTTATAGAGAGTATGTTACAGTGAGGGGTGTGTTACAGAGAGAATGTTACAGTGAGGGGTGTCTTACAGAGAGAATGTTACTGAGAGGGGTGTGTTATAGAGAGAAAGGTACAGTGAGGTGTGTGTTACAGAGAGAATGTTACACTATTGGGTGTGTTAGAGAGGGAATGTTACAGTGAAGGGTGTCATACAGAGATAATGTTACAGTGAGTGGTGTGTTACAGAGATAGTGTTACTGTGACGGGTGTGTTATAGAGAGAATGTTACAGTGAGTGGTGTGTTAGAGAGACAATGTTACAGTGAGGGGTGTGTTTTAGAGAGAATGATACTGTGTGTGGTGTGTTATAGAGAGAATGTTACAGTGAGGGGTGTGTTTCGAAAGAAAATTACAGAGAGGGGTGTGTTATAAAGAGAATGTTACAGTGAGGGGTGTGTTATAGAGGGAAAGCTACATCGAGTGGTGTTTCCGAGAGGATGTTACCGTGAGGGGTGTGTTAGAGAAAGTTACAGTGAGGTGCGTGTTACAGAGAGAATGCTACAGTATTGTGTGTGTTAGAGATGGAATGTTACAGTGAGGGGTGTCATACAGAGATAATGTTGCAGTGAGGGGTGTGTTACAGAGAGAATGTTACTGTGAGGGGTGTGTTACAGAGAGAATGTTACAGTCAGGGGTGTGTTACAGAGAGATTGTTACTCTGATGGGTGTGTTACAGAGAGAATGTTTCAGTGAGGGGTGTGTTTTAGAGAGAATGATACTGTGAGGGGTGTGTTATAGAGAGAATGGTACAGTTAGGGTGTGTTATAAAGAGAATGTTACAGTGAGGGGTGTGTTTGGAAAGAAAATTACAGAGAGGGGTGTGTTATAAAGAGAATGTTACAGTGAGGGGTGTGTTATAGAGGGAAAGCTACATCGAGTGGTGTGTTCCGAGAGGATGTTACCATGAGCGGTGTGTTAGAGAATGTTACAGTGAGGGGTGTGTTATAGAGAGAGTGTTACAGTGATGGGTGTGTTATAGAGAGAGTGTTACAGTGATGGGTGTGTTATAGAGAGAATGTTACAGTGAGGGGTGTGTTATAGAGAGAATGTTACAGTGAGGGGTGTGTTATAGAGAGAGTGTTACAGTGAGGGGTGTGTTATAGAGAGAGTGTTACAGTGAGGGGTGTGTTACTGAGAGAAAGTTACAGTGAGCGGTGTGTTAGAGTGAGAATATTACAGTGAAGGGTGTGTTATAGGGAGTATGTTACAGTGAGGGGTGTGTTAGAGCGAGAATGTTACCGTGAGGGGTGTGTTACAGAGAGAATGTTACTGTGAAGAGTGCTTTATAGAGGCAATATTTTTGTGCGTGATGTGTTATAAAGAGAATGTTACAGTGAGGGGTGTGTTATAGAGATAATGTTACAGTGATGGGTGTGTTATAGAGATAATGTTACAATGAGGGGTGTGTTATAGAGAGAATGTTAGTCTGAGGGGTGTGTTATAGAGAGAATGTTACTGTGGGGGTGTGTTATGGAGAGAATGTTACTGTGAGGGGTGTGTTATAGAGAAAATGTTACTGTGATTGGTTTGTTATTCAGTGAATGTGACAGCGAGGGGTGTTTTATAGAGACAATGTTACAGTGTGGGGTGTGTTACAGAGAGAATGTTACGGTGAGGGGTATGTTATAGAGAGAATGTTACAGTGAGGGGTGTGTTACAGAGAGAATGTTACAGTGAGGGTTGTGTTAGAGAATGTTACAGTGAGGGGTGTGTTACAGAGAGAATGTTACACTGAGGGTTGTGTTTTAGAGAGAAGGTTACAGTGAGGGGTGTGTTACAGAGAGAATGTTACAGTGAGGGGTGTGTTACAGAGTGAATGTTACAGTGAGGGATGTGTTACAGAGAGAAGGTTACAGTGAGGGGTGTGTTAGAGAATGTTACAGTGAGGGCTGTGTAATAGAGAGAAGGTTACAGTGAGGGGTGTGTTAGAGAATGTTACAGTGAGGGGTGTGTTACAGAGAGAATATTACAGTGAGGGGTGTGTAATAGAGAGAATGTTACTGTGAGTGGTGTGTTAGAGAGAGACTGTTACAGTGAGGGGTGTGTGAGAGAGAAAATGTTACAGTGAGGTGTATGTTAGAGAATGTTAGAGTGAGGGCTGTGTTACAGAGAGAATGTTACCATGAGGTGTGTGTTTTAGAATGTTACAGTGCGTGGTGTGTTATAGAGAGAATAATACGGTATGGGATGTGTTATAGAGAGAATGGTACAGTTAGGGGTGTGTTATAGAGGGAAAGCTACATCGAGTGATGTGTTACAGAGAGAATGTTACAGTGAGGTGTGTGTTTGAGAATGTTGCAGTGAGGGGTGTGTTACAGAGAGAATGTTACAGTGAGGTGTGTGTTATAGAGAGAATGTTACAGTGAGGGGTGTATTACAAAGAGAATGTTACAGCGAGGTGTGTGTTATAGAGAGAATGTTACAGTGAGGGGTGTGTTACAGAGAGAATGTTACAGTGAGGTGTCTGTTACAGAGAGAATGTTACTGTGAGGGGTGTGTTAGGGAGAGAATGTTACAGTGAGGGGTGTGTTACAGAGAGAATGTTGCTGTGAAGAGTGTATAATAGAGGGAATATTTTTGTGAGTGATATGCTATAAGGAGAATGTTACAGTGAGAGTTTTGTTATAGAGATAATGTTACAGTGAGGCGTGTGTTACAGAGAGAATGTTACTGTGAAGAGTGTTTTATAGAGGGAATATTTTTGTGTGTGATGTGTTATAAAGAGAGTGTTACATTGAGGTGTGTGTTATATAGATAATGTTACAGTGAGGGGTGTGTTATAGAGAGAATGCTACTGTGAGGGGTGTGTTACGGAGAGAATGATACTGTGAGTGGATTGTTATTCCGTGAATGTTACTGTGAGGGGTGTTTTATAGAGAGTATGTGACAGTGTGTGGTGTGTTACAGAGAGACTGTTACTGTGAGGGATGTGTTATAGAGAGAATGTTACCGTGAGGGGTATGTTATAGAGAGAATGTTACAGTGAGGGGGGTGTTTCAGAGAGAATGTTACAGTGAGGGGTGTGTTAGAGAATGTTACAGTGAGGGGTGTGTTACAGAGAGAATGTTACAGTGAAGGGTGTGTTATAGAGAGAATGTTACTGTGAGGAGTGTGTTATAGAGAACATGTTACAGTGAGGGGTGTGTTAGATAATGTTACAGTGAGGGGTTTGTTATAGAGATAATGTTACAGTGAGAGTTGTGTTATAGAGAGAATGTTACAGTGAGTGCTGTGTGAAAGAGAGAATGTTATTGTGAGGGGTGTGTTAAAGAGAGAATATTACAGTGAGGGGTGTGTTACAGAGAGAATGTTACAGTGAGGGGTGTGTTACAGAGAGAATGTTACAGTGAGGGGTTTGTTCCAGTGAGAGTGTTACAGTATTGGATGTGTTACAGAGAGAATGTTACAGTGAGGGGTGTGTTACGGAGAGAATGTTACCGTGAGGGGTGTGTTAGAGAATGTTACAGTGAGGGGTGTGCTACAGAGAGAATGTTGCTGTGAAGAGTGTTTTATAGAGCGAATATTTTTGTGAGTGATGTGTTATAAAGAGAATGTTATCGTGAGGGGTGTGTTATAGAGATAATGTTACAATGAGGGGTGTGTTATAGAGAGAATGTTACTGTGAGGGGTGTGTTATAGAGAGAATGTTACTGTGGGGTGTGTTATGAAGAGAATGTTACTGTGTGGGGTGTGTTATAGAGAGAATGCTACTGTGAGGGGTGTGTTATAGAGATAATGTTTTTGTGAGGGGTGTGTTATGGAGAATATGTTACAGTGAGGGGTGTGTTAGGAAAAGTTACAGTGAGGGGTGTGTTACAGCGAGAATGTTACACTGAGGGTTGTGTTAGAGAATGTTAGAGTGAGGTGTGTGTTATAGAGAGAATGTTACAGTGAGGGGTGTGTTATAGAGAGAATATTACTGTGAGGGTTGTGTTAGAGAGAGAATTTTACAGTGAGGGGTGTGTTAGAGAATGTTACATTGAGGGGTGTGTTAGAGAATGTTACAGTGAGGGGTGTGTTAGAGAATGTTACAGTGAGGGGTGTGTTATAGAGAGAATGTTACTGTGTGGGGTGTCTTATAGAGAGAGTGGTACAGTTAGGGTGTGTTATAAAGAGAATGTTACAGTGAGGGGTGTGTTATAGAGAGAAATTTACAGTGAGGGGTGTGTTATAAAGGGAATGTTACAGTGAGGGGTGTGTTACAGAGAGAATGTTACAGTGAGGGGTGTGTTAGAGAATGTTACAGTGAGGGGTGTGTTACAGAGAGAATGTTACAGTGATGGGTGTGTTATAGCGAGAAGGTTACAGTGAGGGGTGTGTTACAGAGAGATTGTGACAGTGAGGGGTGTGTTAGAGAATGTTACAGTGAGGGGTGTGTTACTGAGAGAATGTTACAGTGATGGGTGTGTTACTGAGAGATTGTTACTTTGAGGTGTGTGTTATAGAGAGAATGTTACTGTGAGGGGTGTGTTAGAGAGAGAATGTTACAGTGCGGGGTGTGTTACTGAGAGATTGTTACTTTGAGGTGTGTGTTATAGAGAGAATGTTGCTGTGAGGGGTGTGTTAGAGAATGTTACTGTGAGGGGTGTGTTATAGAGAGAATGATACTATGTGGGGTGTCTTATAGAGAGAGTGGTACAGTTAGGGTGTGTTATAAAGAGAATGTTACAGCGAGGGGTGTGTTACAGAGAGAATGTTACAGTGAGGGGTGTGTTTGATAGAGAATGTTACAATGACGGGTGTGTTACAGAGAGAATGTTACGGAGAGGGGTGTGTAATAGAGAGAAAGTTACAGTGAGGTTTGTTTTACAGAGAGAATGTTACAGTATTGGGTGTGTTAGAGAGAGAATATTACAGTGAGGGGTGTGTTATAGAGAGAATGTTACAATGAGAGGTGTGTTATAGAGAGAATGTTACTTTCAGGGGTGTGTTATTAGGATAAAATTACTGTGAGTGGTGTGTTATAGAGAGAATGTTACTGTGAGGGCTGTGTTATACAGAGAATGTTACTGTGAGAGGTGTGATATAGAGAGAATGTTACAGTGTGGTGTATGTTTCAGAGAGAATGTTACAGTGAGGGGTGTGTTATAGAGAAAATATTACAGTAAGGGGTTATTATAGGGAGAACTTTACAGCGAAGAATGTGTGAAAGAGGGAATGTTACTGTGAGGGGTGTGTTATAGAGAGAATGGTACAGTTAGGGTGTGTTATAAAGAGAATGTTACAGTTAGGGGTGCGTTACAGTGAGAATGTTACTGTGAGGGGAGTGTTAGAGAGAGAATGTTACAGTGAGGGGTGTGTTATAGACAGAATTTTACAGTGAGGGGTGTGTTATGGAGAGAATGTTACAGTGAAGAGTGTGTTATAGATTGAAAATTTTTGTGAGTGATGTGTTATAAAGAGAATGTAACAGTGAGTGGTGTGTTATAGAGATAATGTTACAGTGAGGGATGTGTTATAGAGATAATGTTACTGTGATGGATGTGTAATACAGTGAATGTTACAGTGAGGGGTGTGTTACAGAGAATGTTACAGTGAGGGGTGTGTTACTGAGAGAATGTTACAGTGATGGGTGTGTTATAGCGAGAAGGTTACAGTGAGGGGTGTGTTACAGAGAGAATGTTACTGTGAGGGGTGTGTTAGAGAGAGAATGTTACAGTTAGGGGTGTGCTGGAGAATGTGACAGTGAGGAGTGTGTTACAGAGAGAATGTTACCATGAGGGGTGTGTTAGAGAGAGAATGTTACAGTGAGGGGTGTGTTAGAGAATGTTACAGTGAGGGGTGTGTTATAGAGAGAATGTTACAGTGAGGGGTGTGTTACAGAGAGAATGTTACAGTGAGGGGTGTGTTATAGAGAGAAAGTTACTCTGAGGGGTGTGTTGTGGAGAGAATATTACAGTTAGGGGTGTGTTAGAGAATGTTTCAGTGTGGGGTGTGTTACAGAGAGAATGTTACCGTGACTGGTGTGTTATGGAGAGAATGTTACTTTGAAATGTGTGTTAGAGTGAGAATGTTACAGTGAGGGGTGTTTTAGAGAGAGAATGTTACAGTGAAGGGTGTGTTACAGAGAGAATGTTACAGTGAGGTGTGTGTTATAGAGAGAATGTTACAGTGAGGGGTGTGTTACAGAGAGAATGTTACAGTGAGCGGTGTGTTAGAGAATGTTACAGTGAGGGGTGTATTACAGAGAGAATGTTTCAGTGATGTGTCTGTTATAGTGAGAATGTTACTGTGGGGGGTGTGTTAGAGAGAGAATGTTACTGTGAGGGGTGTGTTAAAGAGAGAATTTTACACTGAGGGTTGTGTTAGAGAATGTTACAGTGAGGTGTGTGTTACAGAGAGAATGTTACAGTGAGGTGTGTGTTACAGAGAGAATGTTACCATGAAGGTTGGGTTACAGAGAGAATTTTACAGTATGGGCTGTGTTATTGAGAGAATGTTACAGTGAGGGGTGTGTTACAGAGACAATGTTACAGTGTGGGGTGTGTTACAGACAGAATGATGCTGTGAAGAGTGTGGATTAGAGGGAATATTTTTGTGAGTGATATGCTATAAGGAGAATGTTACAGTGAGAGTTTTGTTATAGAGAAAATGTTGCAGTGAGGGGTGTGTTATTGAGAGAATGTTACTGTGAGGTCTGTGTTATAGAGAATATGTTACAGTGAGGCGTGTGTTAGAGAATTTTACAGTGAGTGGAGAGTTATAGAGATAATGTTACAGTGAGGGATGTGTTATAGAGATAATGTTACAATGAGGGGTGTGTTATTGAGAGAATGTTACTCTGAGGGGTGTGTTATAGAGAGAATGTTACTGTGTGGGTGTGTTATGGAGAGAAAGTTACTGTGAGGGGTGTGTTATAGATAGAATGCTACAGTGAGGGGTGTGTTATAGAGATGTTACTGTGTGTGGATTGTTATTCAGTGAATGTTACAGTGAGGGGTGTTTTATAGAGAGAATATTACAGTGTGGGGTATGTTACATCGAGAATGTTACTGTGAGGGATGTGTTATATTGAGAATGTTACAGTGATGGGTGTGTTAGAGAATGTTACAGTGAGGGGTGTGTTACAGAGAGAATATTACAGCGAGGGGTGTGTTACTGAGAGAATGTTACCGTGAGGCGTGTGTTACAGAGAGAATGTTACACTGAGGGGTGTGTTAGAGAATGTTACAGTGAGGGGTGTGTTACAGAGAGAATGTTACTGTGAGGGGTGTGTTAAAGAGAGAATTTTACACTGAGGGTTATGTTAGAGAATGTTACAGTGAGGTGTGTGTTACAGAGAGAATGTTACCGTGAAGGGTCGGTTACAGAGAGAATTTTACAGTAAGGGCTGTGTTATAGAGAGAATGTTACAGTGAGGGGAGTGTTACAGAGAGAATGTTACAGTGAGGGATGTGTTACAGAGAGAATGTTGCTGTGATGAGTGTGTAATAGAGGGAATATTTTTGTGAGTGATATGCTATAAGGAGAATGTTACAGTGAGAGATTTGTTACAGAGATAATGTTACAGTGAGGGGTGTGTTATTGAGAGAATGTTACAGTGAGGTCTGTGTTATAGAGAGAATATTATCGTGAGGGGTGTGTTATAGAGAGAATGTTACAGCGAGGGGTGTGTTACAGAGAGAATGTTACAGTGAGGGGTGTGTTACAGAGAGAATGTTACAGTGAGGGGTGTGTTACAGAGAGAATGTTACTGTGAAGAGTGTTTTATAGAGGGAATATTTTTGTGAGTGATGTGTTATAAAGAGAATGTTACATTGAGGGGTGTGTTATAATGATAATGTTACAGTGAGGGATGTGTTATAGAGAGAATGGTACTGTGAGGGGTGTGTTACGGAGAGAATGATACTGTGAGTGGATTGTTATTCCGTGAATGTTACTGTGAGGGGTGTTTTATAGAGAGTATGTGACAGTGTGTGGTGTGTTACAGAGAGACTGTTACTGTGAGGGATGTGTTATAGAGAGAATGTTACAGTGAGGGTTATGTTATAGAGAGAATGTTACAGTGAGGGGTGTGTTTCAGAGAGAATGTTACCGTGAGGGCTGCGTTATAGCGAGAATGTTACTGTGAGGGTTGTGTTAGAGAGAGAATGTTACAGTGAAGGGTGTGTTATAGCGAGAATGTTACAGCGAGGGGTGTGTTACAGAGAGAATGTTACAGTGAGGGGTGTGTTACAGAGAGAATGTTACAGTGAGGGGTGTGTTACAGAGAGAATGTTACTGTGAAGAGTGTTTTATAGAGGGAATATTTTTGTGAGTGATGTGTTATAAAGAGAATGTTACATTGAGGGGTGTGTTATAATGATAATGTTACAGTGAGGGATGTGTTATAGAGAGAATGGTACTGTGAGGGGTGTGTTACGGAGAGAATGATACTGTGAGTGGATTGTTATTCCGTGAATGTTACTGTGAGGGGTGTTTTATAGAGAGTATGTGACAGTGTGTGGTGTGTTACAGAGAGACTGTTACTGTGAGGGATGTGTTATAGAGAGAATGTTACAGTGAGGGTTATGTTATAGAGAGAATGTTACAGTGAGGGGTGTGTTTCAGAGAGAATGTTTCCGTGAGGGCTGCGTTATAGCGAGAATGTTACTGTGAGGGTTGTGTTAGAGAGAGAATGTTACAGTGAGTGGTGTGTTAGAGAGAGAATGTTACAGTGAGGGGTGTGTTTTCGAGATAATGTTACAGAGAGGGGTGTGTTATAGAGATAATGTTACAATGAGGGGTGTGTTATAGAGAGAATGTTACTCTGAGGGGTGTGTTATAGAGAGAATGTTACTGTGTGGGTGAGTTATGGAGAGAATGTTACTGTGAGGGGTGTTTTATAGAGAGAATGTTACAGTGTGGGTTGTGTTACATCGAGAATGTTACTGTGAGGGCTGTGTTATACAGAGAATGTTACTGTGAGAGGTGTGATATAGAGAGAATGTTACAGTGTGGTGTATGTTTCAGAGAGAATGTTACAGTGAGGGGTGTGTTATAGAGAAAATATTACAGTAAGGGGTTATTATAGGGAGAACTTTACAGCGAAGAATGTGTGAAAGAGGGAATGTTACTGTGAGGGGTGTGTTATAGAGAGAATGGTACAGTTAGGGTGTGTTATAAAGAGAATGTTACAGTTAGGGGTGCGTTACAGTGAGAATGTTACTGTGAGGGGAGTGTTAGAGAGAGAATGTTACAGTGAGGGGTGTGTTATAGACAGAATTTTACAGTGAGGGGTGTGTTATGGAGAGAATGTTACAGTGAAGAGTGTGTTATAGATTGAAAATTTTTGTGAGTGATGTGTTATAAAGAGAATGTAACAGTGAGTGGTGTGTTATAGAGATAATGTTACAGTGAGGGATGTGTTATAGAGATAATGTTACTGTGATGGATGTGTAATACAGTGAATGTTACAGTGAGGGGTGTGTTACAGAGAATGTTACAGTGAGGGGTGTGTTACTGAGAGAATGTTACAGTGATGGGTGTGTTATAGCGAGAAGGTTACAGTGAGGGGTGTGTTACAGAGAGAATGTTACTGTGAGGGGTGTGTTAGAGAGAGAATGTTACAGTTAGGGGTGTGCTGGAGAATGTGACAGTGAGGAGTGTGTTACAGAGAGAATGTTACCATGAGGGGTGTGTTAGAGAGAGAATGTTACAGTGAGGGGTGTGTTAGAGAATGTTACAGTGAGGGGTGTGTTATAGAGAGAATGTTACAGTGAGGGGTGTGTTACAGAGAGAATGTTACAGTGAGGGGTGTGTTATAGAGAGAAAGTTACTCTGAGGGGTGTGTTGTGGAGAGAATGTTACAGTTAGGGGTGTGTTAGAGAATGTTTCAGTGTGGGGTGTGTTACAGAGAGAATGTTACCGTGACTGGTGTGTTATGGAGAGAATGTTACTTTGAAATGTGTGTTAGAGTGAGAATGTTACAGTGAGGGGTGTTTTAGAGAGAGAATGTTACAGTGAAGGGTGTGTTACAGAGAGAATGTTACAGTGAGGTGTGTGTTATAGAGAGAATGTTACAGTGAGGGGTGTGTTACAGAGAGAATGTTACAGTGAGCGGTGTGTTAGAGAATGTTACAGTGAGGGGTGTATTACAGAGAGAATGTTTCAGTGATGTGTCTGTTATAGTGAGAATGTTACTGTGGGGGGTGTGTTAGAGAGAGAATGTTACTGTGAGGGGTGTGTTAAAGAGAGAATTTTACACTGAGGGTTGTGTTAGAGAATGTTACAGTGAGGTGTGTGTTACAGAGAGAATGTTACAGTGAGGTGTGTGTTACAGAGAGAATGTTACCATGAAGGTTGGGTTACAGAGAGAATTTTACAGTATGGGCTGTGTTATTGAGAGAATGTTACAGTGAGGGGTGTGTTACAGAGACAATGTTACAGTGTGGGGTGTGTTACAGACAGAATGATGCTGTGAAGAGTGTGGATTAGAGGGAATATTTTTGTGAGTGATATGCTATAAGGAGAATGTTACAGTGAGAGTTTTGTTATAGAGAAAATGTTGCAGTGAGGGGTGTGTTATTGAGAGAATGTTACTGTGAGGTCTGTGTTATAGAGAATATGTTACAGTGAGGCGTGTGTTAGAGAATTTTACAGTGAGTGGAGAGTTATAGAGATAATGTTACAGTGAGGGATGTGTTATAGAGATAATGTTACAATGAGGGGTGTGTTATTGAGAGAATGTTACTCTGAGGGGTGTGTTATAGAGAGAATGTTACTGTGTGGGTGTGTTATGGAGAGAAAGTTACTGTGAGGGGTGTGTTATAGATAGAATGCTACAGTGAGGGGTGTGTTATAGAGATGTTACTGTGTGTGGATTGTTATTCAGTGAATGTTACAGTGAGGGGTGTTTTATAGAGAGAATATTACAGTGTGGGGTATGTTACATCGAGAATGTTACTGTGAGGGATGTGTTATATTGAGAATGTTACAGTGAGGGGTGTGTTAGAGAATGTTACAGTGAGGGGTGTGTTACAGAGAGAATATTACAGCGAGGGGTGTGTTACTGAGAGAATGTTACCGTGAGGCGTGTGTTACAGAGAGAATGTTACACTGAGGGGTGTGTTAGAGAATGTTACAGTGAGGGGTGTGTTACAGAGAGAATGTTACTGTGAGGGGTGTGTTAAAGAGAGAATTTTACACTGAGGGTTATGTTAGAGAATGTTACAGTGAGGTGTGTGTTACAGAGAGAATGTTACCGTGAAGGGTCGGTTACAGAGAGAATTTTACAGTAAGGGCTGTGTTATAGAGAGAATGTTACAGTGAGGGGAGTGTTACAGAGAGAATGTTACAGTGAGGGATGTGTTACAGAGAGAATGTTGCTGTGATGAGTGTGTAATAGAGGGAATATTTTTGTGAGTGATATGCTATAAGGAGAATGTTACAGTGAGAGATTTGTTACAGAGATAATGTTACAGTGAGGGGTGTGTTATTGAGAGAATGTTACAGTGAGGTCTGTGTTATAGAGAGAATATTATCGTGAGGGGTGTGTTATAGAGAGAATGTTACAGCGAGGGGTGTGTTACAGAGAGAATGTTACAGTGAGGGGTGTGTTACAGAGAGAATGTTACAGTGAGGGGTGTGTTACAGAGAGAATGTTACTGTGAAGAGTGTTTTATAGAGGGAATATTTTTGTGAGTGATGTGTTATAAAGAGAATGTTACATTGAGGGGTGTGTTATAATGATAATGTTACAGTGAGGGATGTGTTATAGAGAGAATGGTACTGTGAGGGGTGTGTTACGGAGAGAATGATACTGTGAGTGGATTGTTATTCCGTGAATGTTACTGTGAGGGGTGTTTTATAGAGAGTATGTGACAGTGTGTGGTGTGTTACAGAGAGACTGTTACTGTGAGGGATGTGTTATAGAGAGAATGTTACAGTGAGGGTTATGTTATAGAGAGAATGTTACAGTGAGGGGTGTGTTTCAGAGAGAATGTTACCGTGAGGGCTGCGTTATAGCGAGAATGTTACTGTGAGGGTTGTGTTAGAGAGAGAATGTTACAGTGAAGGGTGTGTTATAGCGAGAATGTTACAGCGAGGGGTGTGTTACAGAGAGAATGTTACAGTGAGGGGTGTGTTACAGAGAGAATGTTACAGTGAGGGGTGTGTTACAGAGAGAATGTTACTGTGAAGAGTGTTTTATAGAGGGAATATTTTTGTGAGTGATGTGTTATAAAGAGAATGTTACATTGAGGGGTGTGTTATAATGATAATGTTACAGTGAGGGATGTGTTATAGAGAGAATGGTACTGTGAGGGGTGTGTTACGGAGAGAATGATACTGTGAGTGGATTCTTATTCCGTGAATGTTACTGTGAGGGGTGTTTTATAGAGAGTATGTGACAGTGTGTGGTGTGTTACAGAGAGACTGTTACTGTGAGGGATGTGTTATAGAGAGAATGTTACAGTGAGGGTTATGTTATAGAGAGAATGTTACAGTGAGGGGTGTGTTTCAGAGAGAATGTTTCCGTGAGGGCTGCGTTATAGCGAGAATGTTACTGTGAGGGTTGTGTTAGAGAGAGAATGTTACAGTGAGGGGTGTGTTTTCGAGATAATGTTACAGAGAGGGGTGTGTTATAGAGATAATGTTACAATGAGGGGTGTGTTATAGAGAGAATGTTACTCTGAGGGGTGTGTTATAGAGAGAATGTTACTGTGTGGGTGAGTTATGGAGAGAATGTTACTGTGAGGGGTGTTTTATAGAGAGAATGTTACAGTGTGGGTTGTGTTACATCGAGAATGTTACTGTGAGGGATGTGTTATATTGAGAATGTTACAGTGAGGGGTATATTATAGAGAGAATGTTACAGTGAGGGGTGTGTTATAATGATAATGTTACAGTGAGGGATGTGTTATAGAGAGAATGGTACTGTGAGGGGTGTGTTACGGAGAGAATGATACTGTGAGTGGATTCTTATTCCGTGAATGTTACTGTGAGGGGTGTTTTATAGAGAGTATGTGACAGTGTGTGGTGTGTTACAGAGAGACTGTTACTGTGAGGGATGTGTTATAGAGAGAATGTTACAGTGAGGGTTATGTTATAGAGAGAATGTTACAGTGAGGGGTGTGTTTCAGAGAGAATGTTTCCGTGAGGGCTGCGTTATAGCGAGAATGTTACTGTGAGGGTTGTGTTAGAGAGAGAATGTTACAGTGAGGGGTGTGTTTTCGAGATAATGTTACAGAGAGGGGTGTGTTATAGAGATAATGTTACAATGAGGGGTGTGTTATAGAGAGAATGTTACTCTGAGGGGTGTGTTATAGAGAGAATGTTACTGTGTGGGTGAGTTATGGAGAGAATGTTACTGTGAGGGGTGTTTTATAGAGAGAATGTTACAGTGTGGGTTGTGTTACATCGAGAATGTTACTGTGAGGGATGTGTTATATTGAGAATGTTACAGTGAGGGGTATATTATAGAGAGAATGTTACAGTGAGGGGTGTGTTACAGAGAGAATGTTCCCGTGAGGGGTGTGTTATAGAGAGAATGTTACAGTGAGGCGTGTGTTATAGAGAATATGTTACAGTGAGGGGTGTGTTAGAGAATGTTACAGTGAGGGGTGTGTTACAGAGAGAATGTTACACTGAGGGTTGTGTTAGAGAATGTTACAGTGAGGGGTGTGTTACATAGAGAATGTTACAGTGAGGGGTGTGTTACAGAGAGAATGTTACAGTGAGGGGTGTGTTACAGAGAGAATGTTACAGTGAGGGGTGTGTTAGAGAATGTGACAGTGAGGGGTGTGTAAGGGAATGTTACAGTGAGGGGTGTGTTACGGAGAGAATGTTACAGTGAGGTGTGTGTTAGAGAATGTTACAGTGAGGTGTGTGTTAAGGAGAGAATATTACAGTGAGGGGTGTGTTACAGAGAGAATGTAACACTGAGGGGTGTGTAAGAGAATGTTACAGTGAGGTGTGTGTTACTGAGGGAATGTTACCGTGAGGTGTGTGTTATAGAGAGAATTTTACAGTGAGGGTTGTGTTCGAGAGAGAATGTTACAGTGAGGGGTGTGTTCGAGAATGTGACAGTGAGGGGTGTGTAAGACAATGTTACAGTGAGGTGTGTGTTACGGAGAGAATGTTACAGTGAGGGGTGTGTTACTGAGAGAATGTTACAGTGAGGGGTGTGTTATAGGGAAAAGGTTACAGTGAGGGGTGTGTTACAGAGAGAATGTTACAGTGAGGGGTGTGTTACTGAGAGAATGTTACAGTGATGGGTGTGTTATAGTGAAAAGTTTTCAGTGAGGGGTGTGTTACAGAGAGAATGTTACGCTGAGGGGTGTGTTAGAGAATGTTACCGTGAGGCGTGTGTTGTAGAGTGAATGTTACTGTGAGGGGTGTGTTAGAGCGAGAATGTTACAGTGAGGGGTGTGTTAGAGAGAGAATGTTACAGTTAGGGGTGTGTTAGAGAGAGAATGTTACAGTGAGGGGTGTGTTAGAGAGAGAATGTTACAGTGAGGGGTGTGTTAGAGAGAGAATGTTACAGTGATGGGCGTGTTACAGAGACACTGTTACTGTGAGGGATGTGTTATAGAGAGAATGTTACAGTGAGGGTTATGTTATAGAGAGAATGTTACAGTGAGGGGTGTGTTACAGAGAGAATGTTACAGTGATGGGCGTGTTACAGAGACACTGTTACTGTGAGGGATGTGTTATAGAGAGAATGTTACAGTGAGGGTTATGTTATAGAGAGAATGTTACTGTGAGGGGTGTGTTAGAGAGAGAATGTTACAGTGATGGGCGTGTTACAGAGACACTGTTACTGTGAGGGATGTGTTATAGAGAGAATGTTACAGTGAGGGTTATGTTATAGAGAGAATGTTACAGTGAGGGGTGTGTTACAGAGAGAATGTTACAGTGAGGCGTGTGTTATAGCGAGAATGTTACTGTGAGGGTTATGTTATAGAGAGAATGTTACAGTGAGGGGTGTGTTACAGAGAGAATGTTACCGTGAGGGCTGCGTTATAGCGAGAATGTTACTGTGAGGGTTGTGTTAGAGAGAGAATGTTACAGTGAGGGGTGTGTTAGAGAATGTTACAGTGAGTGGTGTGTTATAGAGATAATGTTACAGTGAGGGGTGTGTTATAGAGATAATGTTACAGTGACGGGTGTGTTATAGAGATAATGTTACAATGAGGGGTGTGTTATTGAGAGAATGTTACTCTGAGGGGTGTGTTATAGAGAGAATGTTACTATCTGGGTGTGTTATGGAGAGAAAGTTACTGTGAGGGGTGTGTTATAGATAGAATGCTACAGTGAGGGGTGTGTTATAGAGATGTTACTGTGTGTGGATTGTTATTCAGTGAATGTTACAGTGAGGGGTGTTTTATAGAGAGAATATTACAGTGTGGGGTATGTTACATCGAGAATGTTACTGTGAGGGATGTGTTATATTGAGAATGTTACAGTGAGGGGTGTGTTAGAGAATGTTACAGTGAGGGGTGTGTTACAGAGAGAATATTACAGCGAGGGGTGTGTTACTGAGAGAATGTTACCGTGAGGCGTGTGTTGTAGAGTGAATGTTAATGTTAGGGGTGTGTTAGAGAGAGAATCTTACAGTGAGGGGTGTGTTAGAGAGAGAATGTTACAGTTAGGGGTGTGTTGGAGAATGTTACCGTGAGGATTGTGTTACAGAGAGAATGTTACCATGAGGGGTGTGTTAGAGAATATTACAGTGAGGGTTATGTTATAGAGAGAAGGTTACAGTGAGGGGTATGTTACAGAGAGAATGTTACAGTAAGGGGTGTGTTAGAGAGAGAATGTTACAGTGATGGGCGTGTTAGAGAGAGAATGTTACAGTGAGGGGTGTGTTATAGAGTGAATGTTACTGTGAGGGGTGTGTTACAGAGAGAATGTTACTGTGAGGGGTGTGTTACAAAGAGAATTTTACCATGAGGGGTGTGTTATGGAGAGAATGTTACTGTGAAATGTGTGTTAGAGAGAGAATGTTACAGTGAGGGGTGTGTTAGAGAATATTACAGTGAGGGGTGTGTTAGAGAGAATGTTACAGTGAGGGGTGTGTTATAGAGAGAATGTTACAGTGAGGGGTGTGTTATAGCGAAAAGGTTACAGTGAGGTGTGTGTTACTGAGAGAATGTTACCGTGAGGCGTGTGTTGTAGAGTGAATGTTACTGTGAGGGGTGTGTTAGAGAGAATGTTACAGTTAGGGGTGTGTTAGAGAATATTACAGTGAGGGGTGTGTTACAGAGAGAATGTTACAGTGAGGGGTGTGTTATAGAGAAGGTTACAGTGAGGGGTGTGTTAGAGAGAGAATGTTACAGTGAGGGGTGTGTTAGAGAGAGAATGTTACAGTGAGGGGTGTGTTATAGCGAAAAGGTTACAGTGAGGTGTGTGTTACTGAGAGAATGTTACCGTGAGGCGTGTGTTGTAGAGTGAATGTTACTGTGAGGGGTGTGTTAGAGAGAATGTTACAGTTAGGGGTGTGTTAGAGAATATTACAGTGAGGGGTGTGTTACAGAGAGAATGTTACAGTGAGGGGTGTGTTATAGAGAAGGTTACAGTGAGGGGTGTGTTAGAGAGAGAATGTTACAGTGAGGGGTGTGTTAGAGAGAGAATGTTACAGTGAGGGGTGTGTTAGAGAGAGAATGTTATAGTGAGGGGTGTGTTATAGAGAGAATGTTACTGTGAGGGGTGTGTTGGAGAGATAATGTTACAGTGAATGGTGTGTTAGAGAATGTTTCAGTGAGGGGTGTGTTACAGAGAGAATGTTACAGTGAGGGGTGTGTTACAGAGAGAATGTTACAGTGAGGGGTGTATTACAGAGAGAATGTTGCAGTGAGGGGTGTGATAGAGAATGTTACTGTGAGGGGTGTGTTAAAGAGAGAATTTTACACTGAGGGTTGTGTTAGAGAATGTTACAGTGAGGTGTGTGTTACAGAGAGAATGTTACCGTGAAGGGTGGGTTACAGAGAGAATGTTACAGTAAGGGCTGTGTTATAGAGAGAATGTTACAGTGAGGGGAGTGTTACAGAGAGAATGTTACAGTGAGGGGTGTGTTACAGAGAGAATGTTGCTGTGATGAGTGTGTAATAGAGGGAATATTTTTGTGAGTGATATGCTATAAGGAGAATGTTACAGTGAGAGATTTGTTATAGAGATAATGTTACAGTGAGGGGTGTGTTATTGAGAGAATGTTACAGTGAGGTCTGTGTTATAGAGAGAATATTATCGTGAGGGGTGTGTTATAGAGAGAATGGTACTGTGAGGGGTGTGTTACGGAGAGAATGATACTGTGAGTGGATTGTTATTCCGTGAATGTTACTGTGAGGGGTGTTTTATAGAGAGTATGTGACAGTGTGTGGTGTGTTACAGAGAGACTGTTACTGTGAGGGATGTGTTATAGAGAGAATGTTACAGTGAGGGTTATGTTATAGAGAGAATGTTACAGTGAGGGGTGTGTTTCAGAGAGAATGTTACCGTGAGGGCTGCGTTATAGCGAGAATGTTACTGTGAGGGTTGTGTTAGAGAGAGAATGTTACAGTGAGGGGTGTGTTATAGCGAGAATGTTACAGCGAGGGGTGTGTTACAGAGAGAATGTTACAGTGAGGGGTGTGTTACAGAGAGAATGTTACAGTGAGGGGTGTGTTACAGAGAGAATGTTACTGTGAAGAGTGTTTTATAGAGGGAATATTTTTGTGAGTGATGTGTTATAAAGAGAATGTTACATTGAGGGGTGTGTTATAATGATAATGTTACAGTGAGGGATGTGTTATAGAGAGAATGGTACTGTGAGGGGTGTGTTACGGAGAGAATGATACTGTGAGTGGATTGTTATTCCGTGAATGTTATTGTGAGGGGTGTTTCATAGAGAGTATGTGACAGTGTGTGGTGTGTTACAGAGAGACTGTTACTGTGAGGGATGTGTTATAGAGAGAATGTTACAGTGAGGGTTATGTTATAGAGAGAATGTTACAGTGAGGGGTGTGTTTCAGAGAGAATGTTACCGTGAGGGCTGCGTTATAGCGAGAATGTTACTGTGAGGGTTGTGTTAGAGAGAGAATGTTACAGTGAGGGGTGTGTTAGAGAATGTTACAGTGAGTGGTGTGTTATAGAGATAATGTTACAGAGAGGGGTGTGTTATAGAGATAATGTTACAATGAGGGGTGTGTTATAGAGAGAATGTTACTCTGAGGGGTGTGTTAGAGAGAGAATGTTACTGTGTGGGTGAGTTATGGAGAGAATGTTACTGTGAGGGGTGTTTTATAGAGAGAATGTTACAGTGTGGGGTGTGTTACATCGAGAATGTTACTGTGAGGGATGTGTTATATTGAGAATGTTACAGTGAGGGGTATATTATAGAGAGAATGTTACAGTGAGGGGTGTGTTACAGAGAGAATGTTCCCGTGAGGGGTGTGTTATAGAGAGAATGTTACAGTGAGGGGTGTGTTATAGAGAGAATGTTACAGTGAGGGGTGTGTTATAGAGAGAATGTTACAGTGAGGGGTGTGTTACAGAGAGAATGTTACAGTGAGGTGTGTGTTAGAGAATGTGACAGTGAGGGGTGTGTAAGGGAATGTTACAGTGAGGGGTGTGTTAGAGAATGTTACAGTGAGGTGTGTGTTACGGAGAGAATGTTACAGTGAGGGGTGTGTTAGAGAATATTACAGTGAGGGGTGTGTTACAGAGAGAATGTTACAGTGAGGGGTGTGTTATAGAGAGAAGGTTACAGTGAGGGATGTGTTACAGAGAGAATGTTACAGTGAGGGGTGTGTTACTGAGAGAATGTTACAGTGATGGGTGTGTTATAGCGAGAAGGTTACAGTGAGGGGTGTGTTACTGAGAGAATGTTACCGTGAGGTGTGTGTTATAGAGAGAATTTTACAGTGAGGTTTGTGTTAGAGAGAGAATGTTACAGTGAGGGGTGTGTTAGAGAATATTACAGTGAGGGGTGTGTTACAGAGAGAATGTTACAGTGAGGGGTGTGTTATAGGGAAAAGGTTACAGTGAGGGATGTGTTACAGAGAGAATGTTACAGTGAGGGGTGTGTTATAGGGAAAAGGTTACAGTGAGGGATGTGTTACAGAGAGAATGTTACAGTGAGGGGTGTGTTAGAGAACGTTACAGTGAGGGGTGTGTTATAGTGAGAAGGTTTCAGTGAGGGGTGTGTTACAGAGAGAATGTTACGCTGAGGGGTGTGTTACTGAGAGAATGTTACTGTGAGGCGTGTGTTGTAGAGTGAATGTTACAGTGAGGGGTGTGTTAGAGCGAGAATGTTACAGTGAGGGGTGTGTTAGAGAGAGAATGTTACAGTTGGGGTGTGTTGGAGAATGTTACAGTGAGGGGTGTGTTACAGAGAGAATGTTACCATGAGGGGTGTGTTAGAGCATATTACAGTGAGGGGAGTGTTAAAGAGAGAAGGTTACAGTGAGGGGTGTGTTACAGAGAGAATGTTACAGTGATGGGTGTGTTACAGAGAGAATGTTACAGTGAGGGGTGTGTTAGAGAATGTTTCAGTGAGGGGTGTGTTAGAGAGAGAATGTTACAGTGATGGGTGTGTCACAGAGAGAATGTTACTGTGAGGGGTGTGTTAGAGAGAGAATGTTACTGTGAGGGGTGTGTTAAATAGAGAATTTTACACTGAGGGTTGTGTTAGAGAATGTTACAGTGAGGTGTGTGTTACAGAGAGAATGTTACCGTGACGGGTGGGTTACAGAGAGAATTTTACAGTAAGGGCTGTGTTATAGAGAGAATGTTACAGTGAGGGGAGTGTTACAGAGAGAATGTTACAGTGAGGGGTGTGTTACAGAGAGAATGTTACAGTGAGGGGAGTGTTACAGAGAGAATGTTACAGTGAGGGGTGTGTTACAGAGAGAATGTTGCTGTGATGAGTGTGTAATAGAGGGAATATTTTTGTGAGTGATATGCTATAAGGAGAATGTTACAGTGATAGATTTGTAATAGAGATAATGTTACAGTGAGGGGTGTGTTATTGAGAGAATGTTACAGTGAGGTCTGTGTTATAGAGAAAATATTATCGTGAGGGGCGTGTTATAGAGAGAATGTTACAGCGAGGGGTGTGTTACAGAGAGAATGTTACAGTGAGGGGTGTGTTACAGAGAGAATGTTACAGTGAGGGGTGTGTTACAGAGAGAATGTTACTGTGAAGAGTGTTTTATAGAGGGAATATTTTTGTGAGTGATGTGTTATAAAGAGAATGTTACATTGAGGGGTGTGTTATAATGATAATGTTACAGTGAGGGATGTGTTATAGAGAGAATGTTACTGTGAGGGGTGTGTTACGGAGAGAATGATACTGTGAGTGGATTCTTATTCCGTGAATGTTACTGTGAGGGGTGTTTTATAGAGAGTATGTGACAGTGTGTGGTGTGTTACAGAGAGACTGTTACTGTGAGGGATGTGTTATAGAGAGAATGTTACAGTGAGGGTTATGTTATAGAGAGAATGTTACAGTGAGGGGTGTGTTTCAGAGAGAATGTTGCCGTGAGGGCTGCGTTATAGCGAGAATGTTACTGTGAGGGTTGTGTTAGAGAGAGAATGTTACAGTGAGGGGTGTGTTAGAGAATGTTACAGTGAGTGGTGTGTTATAGAGATAATGTTACAGAGAGGGGTGTGTTATAGAGATAATGTTACAATGAGGGGTGTGTTATAGAGAGAATGTTACTCTGAGGGGTGTGTTATAGAGAGAATGTTACTGTGTGGGTGTGTTATGGAGAGAATGTTACTGTGAGGGGTGTTTTATAGAGAGAATGTTACAGTGTGGGGTGTGTTACATCGAGAATGTTACTGTGAGGGATGTGTTATATTGAGAATGTTACAGTGAGGGGTATGTTATAGAGAGACTGTTACAGTGAGGGGTGTGTTACAGAGAGAATGTTCCAGTGAGGGGTGTGTTATAGAGAGAATGTTACAGTGAGGGGTGTGTTATAGAGAATATGTTACAGTGAGGGGTGTGTTACAGAGAGAATGTGACAGTGAGGGGTGTGTTAGAGAATGTTACAGTGAGGGGTGTGTTACAGAGAGAATGTTACAGTGAGGGGTGTGTTACAGAGAGAATGTTACAGTGAGGGGTGTGTTAGAGAGAGAATGTTACAGTGAGGGGTGTGTTAGAGAATGTTACAGTGAGGGGTGTGTTAGAGAATGTGACAGTGAGGGGTGTGTTAGAGAGAGAATGTTACAGTGAGGGGTGTGTTACGGAGAGAATTTTACAATGAGGTGTGTGTTACGGAGAGAATGTTACAGTGAGGGGTGTGTTAGAGAATATTACAGTGAGGGGTGTGTTACAGAGAGAATGTTACAGTGAGGGGTGTGTTATAGCGAGAAGTTTACAGTGAGGGGTGTGTTACAGAGAGAATGTTACACTGAGGGGTGTGTTAGAGAATGTTACAGTGAGGTGTGTGTTACTGAGAGAATGTTACCTTGAGGTGTGTGTTATAGAGAGAATTTTACAGTGAGGGTATGTTAGAGAGAGAATGGTACAGTGAGGGGTGTGTTCGAGAATGTGACAGTGAGGGGTGTGTAAGAGAATGTTACAGTGAGGGGTGTGTTACAGAGAGAATGTTACAGTGAGGGGTGTGTTACAGAGAGAATGTTACAGTGAGGGGTGTGTTACTGAGAGAATGTTACAGTGAGGGGTGTGTTCTAGTGAGAAGGTTTCAGTGAGGGGTGTGTTACAGAGAGAATGTTACGCTGAGGGGTGTGTTACAGAGAGAATGTTACAGTGAGGGGTGTGTTACAGAGAGAATGTTACAGTGAGGGGTGTGTTACTGAGAGAATGTTACAGTGAGGGGTGTGTTATAGTGAGAAGGTTACAGTGACGGGTGTGTTACGGAGAGAATGTTACAGTGAGGGGTGTGTTACAGAGAGAATGTTACAGTGTGGGGTGTGTTACATCGAGAATGTTACTGTGAGGGATGTGTTATATTGAGAATGTTACAGTGAGGGGTATATTATAGAGAGAATGTTACAGTGAGGGGTGTGTTACAGAGAGAATGTTCCCGTGAGGGGTGTGTTATAGAGAGAATGTTACAGTGAGGGGTGTGTTATAGAGAGAATGTTACAGTGAGGGGTGTGTTACAGAGAGAATGTTACAGTGAGGGGTGTGTTACAGAGAGAATGTTACAGTGAGGGGTGTGTTAGAGAATATTACAGTGAGGGGTGTGTTACAGAGAGAATGTTACAGTGAGGGGTGTGTTATAGAGAGAAGGTTACAGTGAGGGATGTGTTACAGAGAGAATGTTACAGTGAGGGGTGTGTTACTGAGAGAATGTTACAGTGATGGGTGTGTTATAGCGAGAAGGTTACAGTGAGGGGTGTGTTACTGAGAGAATGTTACCGTGAGGTGTGTGTTATAGAGAGAATTTTACAGTGAGGTTTGTGTTAGAGAGAGAATGTTACAGTGAGGGGTGTGTTCGAGAATGTGACAGTGAGGGGTGTGTAAGAGAATGTTACAGTGAGGTGTGTGTTACGGAGAGAATGTTACAGTGAGGGGTGTGTTATAGGGAAAAGGTTACAGTGAGGGATGTGTTACAGAGAGAATGTTACAGTGAGGGGTGTGTTATAGGGAAAAGGTTACAGTGAGGGATGTGTTACAGAGAGAATGTTACAGTGAGGGGTGTGTTAGAGAACGTTACAGTGAGGGGTGTGTTATAGTGAGAAGGTTTCAGTGAGGGGTGTGTTACAGAGAGAATGTTACGCTGAGGGGTGTGTTACTGAGAGAATGTTACTGTGAGGCGTGTGTTGTAGAGTGAATGTTACAGTGAGGGGTGTGTTAGAGCGAGAATGTTACAGTGAGGGGTGTGTTAGAGAGAGAATGTTACAGTTGGGGTGTGTTGGAGAATGTTACAGTGAGGGGTGTGTTACAGAGAGAATGTTACCATGAGGGGTGTGTTAGAGCATATTACAGTGAGGGGAGTGTTAAAGAGAGAAGGTTACAGTGAGGGGTGTGTTACAGAGAGAATGTTACAGTGATGGGTGTGTTACAGAGAGAATGTTACAGTGAGGGGTGTGTTAGAGAATGTTTCAGTGAGGGGTGTGTTAGAGAGAGAATGTTACAGTGAGGTGTGTGTTAGAGAGAGAATGTTACTGTGAGGGGTGTGTTAGAGAGAGAATGTTACTGTGAGGGGTGTGTTAAATAGAGAATTTTACACTGAGGGTTGTGTTAGAGAATGTTACAGTGAGGTGTGTGTTACAGAGAGAATGTTACCGTGACGGGTGGGTTACAGAGAGAATTTTACAGTAAGGGCTGTGTTATAGAGAGAATGTTACAGTGAGGGGAGTGTTACAGAGAGAATGTTACAGTGAGGGGTGTGTTACAGAGAGAATGTTACAGTGAGGGGAGTGTTACAGAGAGAATGTTACAGTGAGGGGTGTGTTACAGAGAGAATGTTGCTGTGATGAGTGTGTAATAGAGGGAATATTTTTGTGAGTGATATGCTATAAGGAAAATGTTACAGTGATAGATTTGTAATAGAGATAATGTTACAGTGAGGGGTGTGTTATTGAGAGAATGTTACAGTGAGGTCTGTGTTATAGAGAAAATATTATCGTGAGGGGCGTGTTATAGAGAGAATGTTACAGCGAGGGGTGTGTTACAGAGAGAATGTTACAGTGAGGGGTGTGTTACAGAGAGAATGTTACAGTGAGGGGTGTGTTACAGAGAGAATGTTACTGTGAAGAGTGTTTTATAGAGGGAATATTTTTGTGAGTGATGTGTTATAAAGAGAATGTTACATTGAGGGGTGTGTTATAATGATAATGTTACAGTGAGGGATGTGTTATAGAGAGAATGTTACTGTGAGGGGTGTGTTACGGAGAGAATGATACTGTGAGTGGATTCTTATTCCGTGAATGTTACTGTGAGGGGTGTTTTATAGAGAGTATGTGACAGTGTGTGGTGTGTTACAGAGAGACTGTTACTGTGAGGGATGTGTTATAGAGAGAATGTTACAGTGAGGGTTATGTTATAGAGAGAATGTTACAGTGAGGGGTGTGTTTCAGAGAGAATGTTGCCGTGAGGGCTGCGTTATAGCGAGAATGTTACTGTGAGGGTTGTGTTAGAGAGAGAATGTTACAGTGAGGGGTGTGTTAGAGAATGTTACAGTGAGTGGTGTGTTATAGAGATAATGTTACAGAGAGGGGTGTGTTATAGAGATAATGTTACAATGAGGGGTGTGTTATAGAGAGAATGTTACTCTGAGGGGTGTGTTATAGAGAGAATGTTACTGTGTGGGTGTGTTATGGAGAGAATGTTACTGTGAGGGGTGTTTTATAGAGAGAATGTTACAGTGTGGGGTGTGTTACATCGAGAATGTTACTGTGAGGGATGTGTTATATTGAGAATGTTACAGTGAGGGGTATGTTATAGAGAGACTGTTACAGTGAGGGGTGTGTTACAGAGAGAATGTTCCAGTGAGGGGTGTGTTATAGAGAGAATGTTACAGTGAGGGGTGTGTTATAGAGAATATGTTACAGTGAGGGGTGTGTTACAGAGAGAATGTGACAGTGAGGGGTGTGTTAGAGAATGTTACAGTGAGGGGTGTGTTACAGAGAGAATGTTACAGTGAGGGGTGTGTTACAGAGAGAATGTTACAGTGAGGGGTGTGTTAGAGAGAGAATGTTACAGTGAGGGGTGTGTTAGAGAATGTGACAGTGAGGGGTGTGTTAGAGAGAGAATGTTACAGTGAGGGGTGTGTTACGGAGAGAATTTTACAATGAGGTGTGTGTTACGGAGAGAATGTTACAGTGAGGGGTGTGTTAGAGTATATTACAGTGAGGGGTGTGTTACAGAGAGAATGTTACAGTGAGGGGTGTGTTATAGCGAGAAGTTTACAGTGAGGGGTGTGTTACAGAGAGAATGTTACACTGAGGGGTGTGTTAGAGAATGTTACAGTGAGGTGTGTGTTACTGAGAGAATGTTACCTTGAGGTGTGTGTTATAGAGAGAATTTTACAGTGAGGGTATGTTAGAGAGAGAATGGTACAGTGAGGGGTGTGTTCGAGAATGTGACAGTGAGGGGTGTGTAAGAGAATGTTACAGTGAGGGGTGTGTTACAGAGAGAATGTTACAGTGAGGGGTGTGTTACAGAGAGAATGTTACAGTGAGGGGTGTGTTACTGAGAGAATGTTACAGTGAGGGGTGTGTTATAGTGAGAAGGTTTCAGTGAGGGGTGTGTTACAGAGAGAATGTTACGCTGAGGGGTGTGTTACAGAGAGAATGTTACAGTGAGGGGTGTGTTACAGAGAGAATGTTACAGTGAGGGGTGTGTTATAGAGAGAATGTTACAGTGAGGGGTGTGTTATAGTGAGAAGGTTACAGTGACGGGTGTGTTACAGAGAGAATGTTACAGTGAGGGGTGTGTTACAGAGAGAATGTTACAGTGAGGGGTGTGTTACAGAGAGAATGTTACAGTGAGGGGTGTGTTACAGAGAGAATGTTACAGTGAGGGGTGTGTTACTGAGAGAATGTTACAGTGAGGGGTGTGTTATAGTGAGAAGTTTTCAGTGAGGGGTGTGTTACAGAGAGAATGTTACGCTGAGGGGTGTGTTACAGAGAGAATGTTACAGTGAGGGGTGTGTTACAGAGAGAATGTTACAGTGAGGGGTGTGTTACTGAGAGAATGTTACAGTGAGGGGTGTGTTATAGTGAGAAGGTTACAGTGACGGGTGTGTTACAGAGAGAATGTTACAGTGAGGGGTGTGTTACAGAGAGAATGTTACAGTGAGGGGTGTGTTACAGAGAGAATGTTACAGTGAGGGGTGTGTTACTGAGAGAATGTTACAGTGAGGGGTGTGTTATAGTGAGAAGGTTTCAGTGAGGGGTGTGTTATAGAGAGAATGTTACGCTGAGGGGTGTGTTAGAGAATGTTACAGTGAGGGGTGTGTTACTGAGAGAATGTTACCGTGAGGCGTGTGTTGTAGAGTGACTGTTACTGTGAGGGGTGTGTTAGAGAGAGAATGTTACAGTGAGTGGTGTGTTAGAGAGAGAATGTTACAGTTAGGGGTGTGTTGGAGAATGTTACAGTGAGGAGTGTGTTATAGAGAGAATGTTACCATGAGGGGTGTGTTAGAGAGAGAATGTTACTGTGAGGGGTGTGTTAGAGAGAGAATGTTACAGTGATGGGTGTGTTAGAGAGAGAATGTTACTGTGAGGGGTGTGTTAGAGAGAGAATGTTACAGCGAGGGGTGTGTTAGAGAGAGAATGTTACGGTGAATGTTGTGTTAGAGAATGTTTCAGTGTGGGGTGTGTTACAGAGAGAATGTTACCGTGAGGGGTGTGTTACAAAGAGAATGTTACCGTGAGGGGTGTGTTACAAAGAGAATGTTACCGTGAGGGGTGTGTTATGGAGAGAATGTTACTGTGAAATGTGTGTTAGAGAGAGAATGTTACAGTGAGCAGTGTGTTAGAGAGAATGTTACAGTGAGGGGTGTGTTTGAGAATGTTACAGTGAGTGGTGTGTTACAGAGAGAATGTTACAGTGAGGTGTGTGTTATAGAGAGAATGTTACAGTGAGGGGTGTATTACAGAGAGAATGTTACAGTGAGGTGTGTGTGAAAGAGAGAATGTTACAGTGAGGTGTGTGTTACAGAGAGAATGTTACCGTGAAGGGTGGGTTACAGAGAGAATTTTACAGTAAGGACTGTGTTATAGAGAGAATGTTCCAGTGAGGGGAGTGTTACAGAGAGAATGTTACAGTGAGGGGTGTGTTACAGAGAGAATGTTGCTGTGATGAGTGTGTAATAGAGGGAATATTTTTGTGAGTGATATGCTATAAGGAGAATGTTACAGTGAGAGATTTGTTATAGAGATAATGTTACAGTGAGTGGTGTGTTATTGAGAGAATGTTACCGTGAGGTCTGTGTTATAGAGAAAATATTATTGTGAGGGGTGTGTTATAGAGAGAATGTTACAGCGAGGGGTGTGTTACAGAGAGAATGTTACAGTGAGGGGTGTGTTACAGAGAGAATGTTACAGTGAGGGGTGTGTTACAGAGAGAATGTTACTGTGAAGAGTCTTTTATAGAGGGAATATTTTTGTGAGTGATGTGTTATAAAGAGAATGTTACATTGAGGGATGTGTTATAATGATAATGTTACAGTGAGGGATGTGTTATAGAGAGAATGTTACTGTGAGGGGTGTGTTACGGAGAGAATGATACTGTGAGTGGATTGTTATTCTGTGAATGTTACTGTGAGGGGTGTTTTATAGAGAGTATGTGACAGTGTGTGGTGTGTTACAGAGAGACTGTTACTGTGAGGGATGTGTTATAGAGAGAATGTTACAGTGAGGGTTATGTTATAGAGAGAATGTTACAGTGAGGGGTGTGTTTCAGAGAGAATGTTACCGTGAGGGCTGCGTTATAGCGAGAATGTTACTGTGAGGGTTGTGTTAGAGAGAGAATGCTACAGTGAGGGGTGTGTTAGAGAATGTTACAGTGAGTGGTGTGTTTTCGAGATAATGTTACAGAGAGGGGTGTGTTATAGAGATAATGTTACAATGAGGGGTGTGTTATAGAGAGAATGTTACTCTGAGGGGTGTGTTATAGAGAGAATGTTACTGTGTGGGTGTGTTATGGAGAGAATGTTACTGTGAGGGGTGTTTTATAGAGAGAATGTTACAGTGTGGGGTGTGTTACATCGAGAATGTTACTGTGAGGGATGTGTTATATTGAGAATGTTACAGTGAGGGGTATGTTATAGAGAGACTGTTACAGTGAGGGGTGTGTTACAGAGAGAATGTTCCCGTGAGGGGTGTGTTATAGAGAGAATGTTACAGTGAGGGGTGTGTTACAGAGAGAATGTTACTGTGAGGGGTGTGTTAGAGAGAGAATGTTACTGTGAGGGGTGTGTTAGAGAGAGAATGTTTCAGTGAGGGGTGTGTTACAGAGAGAATGTTACCGTGAGGGGTGTGTTACAAAGAGAATGTTACCGTGAGGGGTGTGTTATGGAGACAATGTTACTGTGAAATGTGTGTTAGAGAGAGAATGTTACAGTGAGGGGTGTGTTACAGAGAGAATGTTACAATGAGGTGTGTGTTATAGAGAGAATGTTACAGTGAGGGGTGTATTACAGAGAGAATGTTACAATGAGGTGTGTGTTATAGAGAGAATGTTGCAGTGAGGGGTGTATTACAGAGAGAATGTTACAGTGAGGGGTGTGTTAGAGAGAGAATGTTACTGTGAGGGGTGTGTTAGAGAGAGAATGTTACAGTGATGGGTGTGTTAGAGAGAGAATGTTACTGTGAGGGGTGTGTTAGAGAGAGAATGTTACAGCGAGGGGTGTGTTAGAGAGAGAATGTTACGGTGAATGTTGTGTTAGAGAATGTTTCAGTGTGGGGTGTGTTACAGAGAGAATGTTACCGTGAGGGGTGTGTTACAAAGAGAATGTTACCGTGAGGGGTGTGTTACAAAGAGAATGTTACCGTGAGGGGTGTGTTATGGAGAGAATGTTACTGTGAAATGTGTGTTAGAGAGAGAATGTTACAGTGAGCAGTGTGTTAGAGAGAATGTTACAGTGAGGGGTGTGTTTGAGAATGTTGCAGTGAGGGGTGTGTTACAGAGAGAATGTTACAGTGAGGTGTGTGTTATAGAGAGAATGTTACAGTGAGGGGTGTATTACAGAGAGAATGTTACAGTGAGGTGTGTGTGAAAGAGAGAATGTTACAGTGAGGGGTGTGTTACAGAGAGAATGTTACAGTGAGGTGTCTGTTATAGTGAGAATGTTACTGTGAGGGGTGTGTTACAGAGAGAATGTTACCGTGAAGGGTGGGTTACAGAGAGAATTTTACAGTAAGGACTGTGTTATAGAGAGAATGTTCCAGTGAGGGGAGTGTTACAGAGAGAATGTTACAGTGAGGGGTGTGTTACAGAGAGAATGTTGCTGTGATGAGTGTGTAATAGAGGGAATATTTTTGTGAGTGATATGCTATAAGGAGAATGTTACAGTGAGAGATTTGTTATAGAGATAATGTTACAGTGAGTGGTGTGTTATTGAGAGAATGTTACCGTGAGGTCTGTGTTATAGAGAAAATATTATTGTGAGGGGTGTGTTATAGAGAGAATGTTACAGCGAGGGGTGTGTTACAGAGAGAATGTTACAGTGCGGGGTGTGTTACAGAGAGAATGTTACAGTGAGGGGTGTGTTACAGAGAGAATGTTACTGTGAAGAGTCTTTTATAGAGGGAATATTTTTGTGAGTGATGTGTTATAAAGAGAATGTTACATTGAGGGGTGTGTTACAGAGAGAATGTTACACTGAGGGTTGTGTTAGAGAATGTTACAGTGAGGTGCGTGTTACACAGAGAATGTTACCGTGAAGGGTGGGTTACAGAGAAAATTTTACAGTAAGGGCTGTGTTATAGAGAGAATGTTACAGTGAGGGGAGTGTTACAGAGAGAATGTTACAGTGAGGGATGTGTTACACAGAGAATGTTGCTGTGATGAGTGTGTAATAGAGGGAATATTTTTGTGAGTGATATGCTATAAGGAGAATGTTACAGTGAGAGATTTGTTATAGAGATAATGTTGCAGTGAGTGGTGTGTTATTGAGAGAATGTTACAGTGAGGTCTGTGTTAAAGAGAGAATATTATTGTGAGGGGTGTGTTATAGAGAGAATGTTATAGCGAGGGGTGTGTTACAGAGAGAATGTTACTGTGAGGGGTGTGTTAGAGAGAGAATGTTACAGTGAGGGGTGTGTTATAGAGAGAATGTTACTGTGAGGGGTGTGTTAGAGAGAGAATTTTACAGCGAGGGGTGTGTTAGAGAGAGAATGTTACAGTGAATGGTGTGTTAGAGAATGTTTCAGTGTGGGGTGTGTTACAGAGAGAATGTTACAGTGAGGGGTGTGTTAGAGAATGTTACAGTGAGGGGTGTGTTACAGAGAGAATGTTACAGTGAGGGGTGTGTTACAGAGAGAATGTTACAGTGAGGTGTGTGTTATTGAGAGAATGTTACTGTGAGGGGTGTGTTCGAGAGAGAATGTTTCAGTGATGTGTCTGTTATAGTGAGAATGTTACTGTGAGGGGTGTGTTCGAGAGAGAATGTTACTGTGAGGGGTGTGTTAGAGAGAGAATATTACTGTGGGGGGTGTGTTAGAGAGAGAATGTTACTGTGAGGGGTGTGTTAAAGAGAGAATTTTACACTGAGGGTTGTGTTAGAGAATGTTACAGTGAGGTGTGTGTTACTGAGAGAATGTTACCTTGAGGTGTGTGTTATAGAGAGAATTTTACAGTGAGGGTTGTGTTAGAGAGAGAAAGTTACAGTGAGCGGTGTGTAAGAGAATGTTACAGTGAGGGGTGTGTTACGGAGAGAATGTTACAGTGAGGGGTGTGTTACGGAGAGAATGTTACAGTGAGGGGTGTGTTACTGAGAGAATGTTACAGTGAGGGGTGCGTTACGGAGAGAATGTTACAGTGAGGGGTGTGTTACTGAGAGAATGTTACAGTGAGGGGTGCGTTACTGAGAGAATGTTACTGTGAGGGGGGTGTTATAGGGAAAAGGTTACAGTGAGGGATGTGTTACAGAGAGAATGTTACAGTGAGGGGTGTGTTACTGAGAGAATGTTACAGTGATGGGTGTGTTATAGTGAGAAGGTTTCAGTGAGGGGTGTGTTACAGAGAGAATGTTACGCTGTGGGGTGTGTTAGAGAATGTGACAGTGAGGGGTGTGTTACTGAGAGAATGTTACAGTGAGGGGTGTGTTAGAGAGAGAATGTTACAGTGAGGGGTGTGTTACAGAGAGAATGTTACAGTGAGGTGTGTGTTACGGAGAGAATGTTACAGTGAGGGGTGTGTTACAGAGAGAATGTTACAGTGAGGGGTGTGTTACTGAGAGAATGTTACAGTGATGGGTGTGTTATAGCGAGAAGGTTACAGTGAGGGGTGTGTTACAGAGAGAATGTTACACTGAGGGGTGTGTTAGAGAATGTTACAGTGAGGTGTGTGTTACTGAGAGAATGTTACCGTGAGGTGTGTGTTATAGAGAGAATTTTACAGTGAGGGTTGTGTTAGAGAGAGAATGTTACAGTGAGGGGTGTGTTCGAGAATGTGACAGTGAGGGGTGTGTAAGAGAATGTTACAGTGAGGTGTGTGTTACGGAGAGAATGTTACAGTGAGGGGTGTGTTAGAGAACGTTACAGTGAGGGGTGTGTTACTGAGAGAATGTTACAGTGAGGGGTGTGTTACTGAGAGAATGTTACAGTGATGGGTGTGTTATAGTGAGAAGGTTTCAGTGAGGGGTGTGATACAGAGAGAATGTTACAGTGAGGGGTTTGTTAGAGAGAGAATGTTACAGTGAGGGGTGTGTTAGAGAGAGAATGTTACAGTTAGGGGTGTGTTGGAGAATGTTACAATGAGGAGTGTGTTACAGAGAGAATGTTACCATGAGGGGTGTGTTAGAGATTATTACAGTGAGGGGTGTGTTAAAGAGAGAAGGTTACAGTGAGGGGTGTGTTACAGAGAGAATGTTACTGTGAGGGGTGTGTTAGAGAGAGAATGTTACAGTGAGGGGTGTGTTAGAGAATGTTTCAGTGAGGGGTGTGTTAGAGAGAGAATGTTATAGTGAGGGGTGTGTTATATAGAGAATGTTACTGTGAGGGGTGTGTTAGAGAGAGAATGTTACAGCGAGGGGTGTGTTATAGAGAGAATGTTTCAGTGAATGTTGTGTAGAGAATGTTTCAGTGTGGGGTGTGTTACAGAGAGAATGTTACCGTGAGGGGTGTGTTATGGAGAGAATGTTACTGTGAAATGTGTGTTAGAGAGAGAATGTTACAGTGAGGGGTGTGTTAGAGAATGTTACAGTGAGCAGTGTGTTAGAGAGAATGTTACAGTGAGGGGTGTGTTTGAGAATGTTACAGTGAGGGGTGTGTTACAGAGAGAATGTTACAGTGAGGTGTGTGTTATAGAGAGAATGTTACAGTGAGGGGTGTATTACAGAGAGAATGTTACAGTGAGGTGTGTGTGAAAGAGAGAATGTTACAGTGAGGGGTGTGTTACAGAGAGAATGTTACCGTGAAGGGTGGGTTACAGAGAGAATTTTACAGTAAGGGATGTGTTATAGAGAGAATGTTACAGTGAGGGGAGTGTTACAGAGTGAATGTTACAGTGAGGGGTGTGTTACACAGAGAATGTTGCTGTGATGAGTGTGTAATAGAGGGAATATTTTTGTGAGTGATATGCTATAAGGAGAATGTTACAGTGAGAGATTTGTTATAGAGATAATGTTGCAGTGAGGCGTGTGTTACAGAGAGAATGTTACAGTGAGGTCTGTGTTAAAGAGAGAATATTATTGTGAGGGTGTGTTATAGAGAGAATGTTATAGCGAGGGGTGTGTTACAGAGAGAATGTTACTGTGAGGGGTGTGTTAGAGAGAGAATGTTACAGTGATGGGTGTGTTAGAGAGAGAATGTTACAGTGAGGGGTGTGTTAGAGAATGTTTCATTGAGGGGTGTGTTAGAGGGAGAATGTTATAGTGAGGGGTGTGTTATAGAGAGAATGTTACTGTGAGGGGTGTGTTAGAGAGAGAATTTTACAGCGAGGGGTGTGTTAGAGAGAGAATGTTACAGTGAATGGTGTGTTAGAGAATGTTTCAGTGTGGGGTGTGTTACAGAGAGAATGTTACCGTGAGGGGTGTGTTATGGAGAGAATGTTACAGTGAGCAGTGTGTTACAGAGAGAATGTTACAGTCAGGGGTGTGTTACAGAGAGAATGTTACAGTGAGGTGTGTGTTATTGAGAGAATGTTGCAGTGATGTGTCTGTTATCGTGTGAATGTTACTGTGAGGGGTGTGTTCGAGAGAGAATGTTACTGTGAGGGGTGTCTTAGAGAGAGAATATTACTGTGAGGGGTGTGTTAGAGAGAGAATGTTACTGTGAGGGGTGTGTTAAAGAGAGAATTTTACACTGAGGGCTGTGTTAGAGAATGTTACAGTGAGGTGTGTGTTACAGAGAGAATGTTACCGTGAAGGGTGGGTTACAGAGAGAATTTTACAGTAAGGGCTGTGTTATAGAGAGAATGTTACAGTGAGGTGTGTGTTACAGAGAGAATGTTACAGTGAGGGCTGTGTTATAGAGAGAATGTTACAGTGAGGGGTGTGTTACAGAGAGAATGTTACAGTGAGGGGTGTGTTACAGAGAGAATGTTGCTGTGATGAGTGTGTAATAGAGGGAATATTTTTGTGAGTGATATGCTATAAGGAGAATGTTACAGTGAGAGATTTGTTATAGAGATAATGTTACAGTGAGGGGTGTGTTATTGAGAGAATGTTACAGTGAGGTCTGTGTTATAGAGAGAATTTTATTGTGAGGGGTGTGTTATAGAGAGAATGTTACAGCGAGGGGTGTGTTACAGAGAGAATGTTACAGTGAGGGGTGTGTTACAGAGAGAATGTTACAGTGAGGGGTGTGTTACAGAGAGAATGTTACAGTATTGGGTGTGTTACAGAGAGAATGTTACAATGAGGGGTGTGTTACGGAGAGAATGTTACTGTGAAGAGTTTTTTATAGCGGGAATATTTTTGTGAGTGATGTGTTATAAAGAGAATGTTACATTGAGGGGTGTGTTATATAGATAATGTTACAGTGAGGGATGTGTTATAGAGAGAATGGTACTGTGAGGGGTGTTCTATGGAGAGAATGATACTGTGAGTGGATTGTTATTCCGTGAATGTTACTGTGAGGGGTGTTTTATAGAGAGTATGTGACAGTGTGTGGTGTGTTACAGAGAGACTGTTACTGTGAGGGATGTGTTATAGAGAGAATGTTACAGTGAGGGGTATGTTATAGAGAGAATGTTACAGTGAGGGGTGAGTTACAGAGAGAATGTTACTGTGTGGGTGTGTTATGGAGAGAAAGTTACTGTGAGGGGTGTTTTGTAGAGAGAATGTTACAGTGTGGGTGTGTTACATCGAGAATGTTACAGTGAGGGACGTGTTATATTGAGAATGTTACAGTGAGGGGTATGTTATAGAGAGAATGTTACAGTGAAGGGTGTGTTACAGAGAGAATGTTACCGTGAGGGATGTGTTATAGAGAGAATGTTACCGTGAGGGGTGTGTTATAGAGAATATGTTACAGTGAGGGGTGTGTTGGAGAATGTTACAGTGAGGGGTGTGTTACAGAGAGAACGTTACACTGAGGGTTGTGTTAGAAAATGTTACAGTAAGGGGTGTGTTACATAGAGAATGTTAACCGTGAGGAGTGCGTTATAGAGAGAAATTTACAGTGAGGGTTGTGTTAGATAGAGAATGTTACAGTAAGGGGTGTGTCAGAGAATGTGACAGTGAGGGGTGTGTAAGAGAATGTTACAGTGAGGGGTGTGTTACGGAGAGAATGTTACAGTGAGGGGTGTGTTAGAGAATGTTACAGTGAGGTGTGTGTTACGGAGAGAATGTTACAGTGAGTGGTGTGTTAGAGAATATTACAGTGAGGGGTGTGTTACAGAGAGAATGTTACAGTGAGGGGTGTGTTATAGAGAGAAGGTTACTGTGAGGGATGTGTTACAGAGAGAATGTTACAGTGAGGGGTGTGTTACTGAGAGAATGTTACAGTGATGGGTGTGTTATAGCGAGAAGGTTACAGTGAGGGGTGTGTTATAGCGAGAAGGTTACAGTGAGGGGTGTGTTACAGAGAGAATGTTACACTGAGGGGTGTGTTAGAGAATGTTACAGTTAGGTGTGTGTTACTGAGAGAATGTTACCGTGAGGTGTGTGTTATAGAGAGAATTTTACAGAGAGGGTTGTGTTAGAGAGAGAATGTTACAGTGAGGGGTGTGTTCGAGAATGTGACAGTGAGGGGTGTGTTACAGAGAGAATGTTACAGTGAGGGGTGTGTTATAGGGAAAAGGTTACAGTGAGGGATGTGTTACAGAGAGAATGTTACAGTGAGGGGTGTGTTACAGAGAGAATGTTACAGTGATGGGTGTGTTATAGTGAGAAGGTTTCAGTGAGGGGTGTGTTACAGAGAGAATGTTACAGTGATGGGTGTGTTATAGTGAGAAGGTTACAGTGATGGGTGTGTTACAGAGAGAATGTTACAGTGAGGGGTGTGTTACTGTGAGAATGTTACGCTGAGGGGTGTGTTACTGAGAGAATGTTACCGTGAGGCGTGTGTTGTAGAGTGAATGTTACTGTGAGGGGTGTGTTAGAGAGAGAATGTTACAGTGAGGGGTGTGTTAGAGAGAGAATGTTACAGTTAGGGGTGTGTTGGAGAATGTTACAGTGTGTTACAGAGAGAATGATACCATGAGGGGTGTGTTAGAGAATATTACAGTGAGGGGTGTGTTAAAGAGAGAATGTTACTGTGAGGGGTGTGTTAGAGAGAGAATGTTACAGTGATGGGTGTGTTAGAGAGAGAATGTTACAGTGAGGGGTGTGTTAGAGAATGTTTCAGTGAGGGGTGTGTTAGAGAGAGAATGTTATAGTGAGGGGTGTGTTATAGAGAGAATGTTACTGTGAGGGGTGTGTTACAGAGAGAATGTTACAGTGAGGGGTGTGTTACAGAGAGAATGTTACCGTGAGGGGTGTGTTACAAAGAGAATGTTACCGTGAGGGGTGTGTTATGGAGAGAATGTTACTGTGAAATGTGTGTTAGAGAGAGAATGTTACAGTGAGGGGTGTGTTACAGAGAGCATGTTACAGTGAGGTGTGTGTTATAGAGAGAATGTTACAGTGAGGGGTGTGTTTCAGAGAGAATGTTACCGTGAGGGCTGCGTTATAGCGAGAATGTTACTGTGAGGGTTGTGTTTGAGAGAGAATGTTACATTGAGGGGTGTGTTTCAGAGAGAATGTTACCGTGAGGGCTGCGTTATAGCGAGAATGTTACTGTGAGGGGTGTGTTATAGAGAGAATGTTACAATGAGGGGTGTGTTATAGAGATAATGTTACAATGAGGGGTGTGTTATAGAGAGAATGTTACTCTGAGGGGTGTGTTATAGAGAGAATGTTACTGTGTGGGTGTGTTATTGAGAGAATGTTACTGTGAGAGGTGTTTTATAGAGAGAATGTTACAGTGTGGGGTGTGTTACATCGAGAATGTTACTGTGAGGTGTGTGTTATAGAGAGAATGTTACAGTGAAGGGTGTGTTGGAGAATGTTACAGTGAGGGGTGTGTTAGAAAATGTTACAGTAAGGGGTGTGTTACATAGAGAATGTTAACCGTGAGGAGTGCATTATAGAGAGAATTTTACAGTGAGGATTGTGTTAGATAGAGAATGTTACAGTGAGGGGTGTGTTCGAGAATGTGACAGTGAGGGGTGTGTAAGAGAATGTTACAGTGAGGTGTGTTTTACGGAGAGAATGTTACAGTGAGGGGTGTGTTAGAGAATGTTACAGTGAGGGGTGTGTTACGGAGAGAATGTTACAGTGAGGTGTGTGTTATAGTGAGAATGTTACTGTGAGGGGTGTGTTAGAGAGAGAATGTTACTGTGAGGGGTATGTTAAAGAGAGAATTTTACACTGAGGGTTGTGTTAGAGAATCTTACAGTGAGGTGTGTGTTACAGAGAGAATGTTACCGTGAAGGGTGGGTTACAGAGAGAATTTTACAGTAAGGGCTGTGTTATAGAGAGAATGTTACAGTGAGGGGTGTGTTACTGAGAGAATGTTACAGTGAGGGGAGTGTTACAGAGAGAATGTTACAGTGAGGGGTGTGTTACAGAGAGAATGTTGCTGTGATGAATGTGTAATAGAGGGAATATTTTTGTGAGTGATATGCTATAAGGAGAATGTTACAGTGAGAGATTTGTTATAGAGATAATGTTACAGTGAGTGGTGTGTTATTGAGAGAATGTTGCAGTGAGGTCTGTGTTAATGAGAGAATTTTATTGTGAGGGGTGTGTTATAGAGAGAATGTTACAGTGAGGTGTGTGTTACTGAGAGAATGTTACCGTGAGGTGTGTGTTATAGAGAGAATTTTACAGTGAGGGTTGTGTTAGAGAGAGAATGTTACAGTGAGGGGTGTGTTCGAGAATGTGACAGTGAGGGGTGTGTAAGAGAATGTTACAGTGAGGTGTGTTTTACGGAGAGAATGTTACAATGAGGGGTGTGTTAGAGAATATTACAGTGAGGGGTGTGTTACAGAGAGAATATTACAGTGAGGGGTGTGTTGTAGAGTGAATGTTACTGTGAGGGGTGTGTTAGAGGGAGAATGTTACAGTTAGGGGTGTGTTAGAGAGAGAAGGTTACAGTTAGGGGTGTGTTGGAGAATGTTACAGTGAGGAGTGTGTTACAGAGAGAATGTTACAGTGAGGGGTGTGTTAGAGAATATTACAGTGAGGGTTGTGTTATAGAGAGAAGGTTACAGTGAGGGGTGTGTTACAGAGAGAATGTTACTGTGAGGGGTGTGTTACAGAGAGAATGTTACCGTGAGGGGTGTGTTACAAAGAGAATGTTACCGTGAGGGGTGTGTTATGGAGAGAATTTTACTGTGAAATGTGTGTTAGAGAGAGAATGTTACAGAGAGGGGTGTGTTAGAGAATGTTACAGTGAGGGTTGTGTTAGAGAATGTTACAGTGAGGGGTGTGTTACAGAGAGAATGTTACAGTGAGGTGTGTGTTATAGAGAGAATGTTACAGTGAGGGGTGTGTTACACAGAGAATGTTACAGTGAGGTGTGTGTTTTTGAGAGAATGTTACAGTGAGGGGTGTGTTACAGAGAGAATGTTACAGTGAGGGGTGTGTTACAGAGAGAATGTTTCAGTGATGTGTCTGTTATAGTGAGAATGTTACTGTGAGGGGTGTGTTAGAGAGAGAATGTTACTGTGAGGGGTGTGTTAAAGAGAGAATTTTACACTGAGGGTTGTGTTAGAGAATGTTACTGTGAGGTGTGTGTTACAGAGAGAATGTTACCGTGAAGGGTGGGTTACAGAGAGAATTTTACAGTAAGGGCTGTGTTATAGAGAGAATGTTACAGTGAGGGGTGTGTTACAGAGAGAATGTTACAGTGAGGGGTGTGTTACAGAGAGAATGTTGCTGTGATGAGTGTGTAATAGAGGGAATATTTTTGTGAGTGATATGCTATAAGGAGAATGTTACAGTGAGAGATTTGTTATAGAGATAATGTTACAGTGAGTGGTGTGTTATTGAGAGAATGTTACAGTGAGGTCTGTGTTATAGAGAGAATTTTATTGTGAGGGGTGTGTTATAGAGAGAATGTTACAGCGAGGGGTGTGTTACAGAGAGAATGTTACAGTGAGGGGTGTGTTACAGAGAGAATGTTACAGTGATGGGTGTGTTACAGAGAGAATGTTACAGTATTGGGTGTGTTACAGAGAGAATGTTACAGTGAGGGGTGTGTTAGAGAGAGAATGTTACTGTGAAGAGTGTTTTATAGAGGGAATATTTTTGTGAGTGATGTGTTATAAAGAGAATGTTACATTGAGGGGTGTGTTATATAGATAATATAGTAGTGAGGGATGTGTTATAGAGAGATTGCTACTGTGAGGGGTGTGTTATGGAGAGAATGATACTGTGAGTGGATTGTTATTCCGTGAATGTTACTGTGAGGCGTGTTTTATAGAGAGTATGTGACAGTGTGTGGTGTGTTACAGAGAGACTGTTACTGTGAGGGATGTGTTATAGAGAGAATGTTACAGTGAGGGGTGTGTTACAGAGAGAATGTTACAGTGAGGGGTGTGTTAGAGAATGTTACAGTGAGGGGTGTGTTACTGAGAGAATGTTACAGTGAGGGGTGTGTTATAGCGAGAAGGTTACAGTGAGGGGTGTATTACAGAGAGAATGTTCCAGTGAGGGGTGTGTTATAGAGAGAATGTTACAGTGAGGGGTGTGTTACAGAGAGAATGTTACAGTGAGGGGTGTGTTACTGAGAGAATGTTACCGTGAGGGGTGTGTTATAGAGAGAATGTTACAGTGAGGGGTGTGTTAGAGAGAGAATGTTACTGTGAGGGGTGTGTTAGAGAGAGAATGTTACAGTGATCGGTGTGTATGAGAATGTTTCAGTGAGGGGTGTGTTAGAGAGAGAATGTTACAGTGAGGGGTGTGTTATAGAGAGAATGTTATTGTGAGGGGTGTGTTATAGAGAGAATGTTACAGTGAGGGGTGTGTTACAGAGAGAATGTTATCGTGAGGGGTGTGTTATGGAGAGAATGTTACAGTGAGGGGTGTGTTAGAGAATGTTACAGTGATCGGTGTGTTACAGAGAGAATGTTACTGTGAAATGTGTGTTATAGAGAGAATGTTACAGTGAGGGGTGTGTTAGAGAATGTTACAGTGATCGGTGTGTTACAGAGAGAATGTTACAGTGAGGGGTGTGTTAGAGAATGTTACAGTGATCGGTGTGTTACAGAGAGAATGTTACAGTGAACTGTGTGTTATAGAGAGAATGTTACAGTGAGGGGTGTATTACAGAGAGAATGTTCCAGTGAGGTGTGTGTTATAGAGAGAATGTTACCGTGAGCGTTGTGTTATAGAACGTTACAGTGAGGGGTGTGTTACAGAGAGAATGTTAGAGTGAGCGTTGTGTTATAGAACGGTACAGTGAGGGGTGTGTTACAGAGAGAATGTTTCAGTGAGGTGTCTGTTATAAAGAGAATATTACTGTGAGGGGTGTGTTAGAGAATGTTACTGTGAGAGGTGTGTTAGAGAGAGAATGTTACTGTGAGGGGTGTGTTAAAGAGAGAATGTTACACTGAGGGTTGTGTTAGAGAATGATACAGTGAGGTGTGTGTTACAGAGAGAATGTTACCGTGAAGTGTGGGTTACAGAGAAAATTTTACAGTAAGGGCTGTGTTATAGAGAGAATGTTACAGTGAGGTGTGTGTTACAGAGAGAATGTTACAGTGAGGGGTGTGTTACAGAAAGAAAGTTGCTATGAAGAGTGTGTAATTGACGGAACATTTTTGTGAGTGATATGCTATAAGGAGAATGTTACAGTGAGAGTTTTGTTATAGAGATAATGTTACAGTGAGGGGTGTGTTATTGAGAGAATGTTACAGTGAGTTCTGTGTTATAGAGAGAATGTTATTGTGAGGGGTGTGTTATAGAGAGAATGTTACAGCGAGGGGTGTGTTACAGAGAGAATGTTACAGTGAGGGTTGTGTTACAGAGAGAATGTTACAGTATTGCGTGTGTTACAGAGGGAATGTTACAGTGAGGCGTGTGTTACAGAGAGAATGTTACTGTGAAGTGTGTTTTATAGAGGGAATATTTTTGTGAGTGATGTGTTATAAAGAGAATGTTACATTGAGGGGTGTGTTATATAGATAATGTTACAGTGAGGGGTGTGTTATAGAGAGAATGCTACTGTGAGGTGTGTGTTATTGAGATAACGATACTGTGAGTGGATTGTTATTTAGTGAATGTTACTGTGAGGGGTGTTTTATACAGAGTATGTTACAGTGTGGGGTGTGTTACAGAGAGACTGTTACTGGAGGGATGTGTTATAGAGAGAATGTTACAGTGAGGGGTGTGTTATAGAGAGAATGTTACAGTGAGGGGTGTGTTACAGGGAAAATGTTACCGTGAGGGGTATGTTATAGAGAGAATGTTACTGTGAGGGGAGTGTTATAGAGAATATGTTACAGTGAGGGGTGTGTTGGAAAATGTTACAGTGAGGGGTGTGTTAGAGAATGTTACTGTGAGGGGTGTGTTAAAGAGAGAATTTTACACTGAGGGTTGTGTTAGAGAATGATACAGTGAGGTGTGTGTTACAGAGAGAATGTTACCATGAGGGGTGTGTTACTGAGAGAATGTTACAGTGAGGGGTGTGTTGCAGAGAGAATGTTACAGTGAGGGGTGTGTTACAGAGAGAATGTTACAGTGACGGGTGTGTTACAGAGAGAATATTACAGTGAGGGGTGTGTTATAGACAGATTGTTACAGTGAGGGGTGTGTTACAGAGAGAATGTTACAGTGACGGGTGTGTTACAGAGAGAATGTTACAGTGAGGGGTGTGTTATAGAGAGAATGATACTATGTGGGGTGTGTTATAGATAGAGTGGTACAGTTAGGGTGTGTTATCAAGAGAATGTTACAGTGAGTGGTGTGTTATAGAGAGAAAGTTACAGTGAGGGGTGTGTTTTAGAGAGAATGTTACAGTGTGGGGAGTGTGATAAAGAGAATGTTACAGTGAGGGGTGTGTTATATAGGGAAAGCTACTTCGATTGGTGTGTTACGGAGACAATGTTACATTGGGGTGTGTGTTACAGAGATATTGTTACAGTGAGGGGTGTGTTAGAGAATGTTACATTGAGGAGTGTGTTACAGAGAGAATGTTACAGTGAGGGGTGTGTTATAGAGAGAAGGTTACAGTGAGGGGTGTGTTACAGAGAGAATATTACCGTGAGGGCTGCGTTATAGAGAGAATGTTACTGTGAGGGTTGTGTTAGAGAGAGAATGTTACAGTGAGGGGTGTGTTAGAGAATGTTATAGTGAGGGTTGTGTTACAGAGAGAATATTACCGTGAGGGCTGCGTTATAGAGAGAATGTTACTGTGAGGGTTGTGTTAGAGAGAGAATGTTACAGTGAGGGGTGTGTTAGAGAACGTTACAGTGAGTTGTCTGTTACATAGAGAATGTTACAATGAGGGGTGTGTTACAGAGAGAATGTTACAGTGAGGGGTGTGTTAGAGAATGTTAAAGTGAGGGGTGTGTTATAGAAAGAATGATACGGTGTGGGGTGTGTTATAGACAGAGTGGTACAGTTAGGGTGTGTTATCAAGAGAATGTTATTGTGAGGGGTGTGTTATAGAGATAAAGTTACAGTGAGGGGTGTGTTAGAAAGAAAATGTTACAGTGAGGGGTGTGTTATAGAGGGAAAGCTACTTCGAGTGGTGTGTCACGGAGACAATGTTACATTGGGGTGTGTGTTACTGAGATAATGTTACAGTGAGGGGTGTGTTACTGAGAGAATGTTACTGTGAGGGGTGTGTTAGAGCGAGAATGTTACAGTGAGGGGTGTGTTACTGAGAGAATGTTACAGTGAGGGGTGTGTTACAGAGAGAATGTTACAGTGAGGGGTGTGTTAGAGAATGTTATAGTGAGGGGTGTGTTAGAGTGAGAATGTTACAGTGAGGGGTATGTTATAGAGAGAATTATACTGTGTGGGGTGTGTTATAGACAGAGTGGTACAGTTAGGGTGTGTTATAAAGAGAATGTTTCAGTGGGGGTCTATTATAGAGGGAAAGCTACTTCGAGTGGTGTGTTACGGAGACGATGTTACATTGGGGTGTGTGTTACTGAGATAATGTTACAGTGAGGGGTGTGTTACAGAAAGTTACAGTGAGGGGTGTGTTACAGAGAGAATGTTACAGTGAGGGGTGTGTTACAGAGAGAATGTTACAGTGAGGGGTGTGTTACAGAGAGAATGTTACAGTGACGGGTGTGTTACAGAGAGAATGTTACAGTGAGGGGTGTGTTACAGAGAGAATGTTACAGTGAGGGGTGTGTTACAGAGAGAATGTTACTGAGAGGGGTGTGTTACAGAGAGAATATTACAGTGACGGGTGTGTTACAGAGAGAATGTTACTGAGAGGGTTGTGGAATAGAGAGAATGTTACAGTGAGGTTTGGTTTACAGAGAGAATGTTACCATGAGGGGTGTTTTAGAGAGAGAATGATACTATGTGGGGTGTGTTATAGATAGAGTGGTACAGTTAGGGTGTGTTATCAAGAGAATGTTACAGTGAGTGGTGTGTTATAGAGAGAAAGTTACAGTGAGGGGTGTGTTATAAAGAGAATGTTTCAGTGAGGGGTGTGTTCTAGAGAGAAAGTTCCAGTGAGGGGTGTGTTGTAAAGAGAATGTTACAGTGAGGGGTGTGTTATAGAGGGAAAGCTACTTCGAGTGGTGTGTTACGGAGACAGTGTTACATTGGGGTGTTGTTACTGAGATAATGTTACAGTGAGGGGTGTGTTACAGAGAGAATGTTACAGTGAGGGTGTGTTATAGACAGAATGTTACAGTGACGGGTGTGTTACAAATAAAATGTTACTGAGAGGGTTGTGCAATAGAGAGAATGTTACAGTAGGCTTGTTTTACAGAGAGAATGTTGCAGCATTGGGTGTGTTACAGAGAGAATATTCCAGTGAGGGGTGTGTTAGAGAGAGAATGTTACAGTGAGGGGTGTGTTATAGAATGTTACAGTGAGGTGTGTGTTATAGAGAGAATGTTACTTTGAGGGGATGTTATTAGGATAAAATTACTGTGAATGGTGTGTTATAGGGAGAATGTTACAGTGAGGTGTATGTTTCAGAGAGAATGTTACAGTGAGGGATGTGTTATAGAGAGAATGCTACTGTGAGGGTTGTGTTATAGAGATAATGTTACTGTGAGTGGATTGTTATTCAGTGAATGTTACTGTGAAGGGTGTTTTATAGAGAGTATGTTACAGTGTGGGGTGTGTTACAGAGAGACTGTTACTGTGAGGGATGTGTTATAGAGAGAATGTTGCAGTGAGGGGTGTGTTATAGAGAGAATGTTACTGTGAGGGGTGTGTTATAGAGAATATGTTACAGTGAGGGGTGTGTTAGAGAGAGAATGTTACAGTGAGGGGTGTTTTATAGAGAGAATGTTACAGTGAGGAGTGTGTTACAGAGAGAATGTTACAGTGAGGGGTGTGTTACGGAGAGAATGTTACAGCGAGGGGTGTGTTAGAGAATGTTACAGTGAGGGGTGTGTTATAGCGAGAAGGTTACAGTGAGGGGTGTGTTACAGAGAGAATGTTATAGTGAGGGGTGTTTTATAGAGAGAATGTTACAGTGAGGGGTGTGTTACGGAGAGAATGTTACAGCGAGGGGTGTGTTAGAGTGAGAATGTTACAGTGAGTGGGGTGTTGCAGAGAGAATGTTACAGTGAGGGGTGTGTTAGAGAATGTTACAGTGAGGGGTATGTTATAGAGAGAATGATACTATGTGGAGTGTGTTATAGACAGAGTGGTACAGTTAAGGTGTGTTATAAAGAGAATGTTACAGTGAGGGGTGTGTAATAGAGAGAATGATACTATGTGGAGTGTGTTATAGACAGAGTGGTACAGTTAAGGTGTGTTATAAAGAGAATGTTACAGTGAGGGGTGTGTAATAGAGAGAAAGTTACAGTGAGGGGTGTGTTATAGAGGGAAAGCTACTTCGAGTGGTGTGTTACGGAGACCATGTTACATTGGGGTGTGTGTTACTGAGATAATGTTACAGTGAGGGGTGTGTTATAGAGAGAATGTTACAGTGACGGGTGTGTTACAGAGAGAATGTTACAGTGACGGGTGTGTTACAGAGAGAATGTTACAGTGAGGGGTGTGTTATAGAGAGAATGTTACAGTGAGGTTTGTTTTACAGAGAGAATGTTACAGTATTGGATGTGTTAGAGAGAGAATATTACAGTGAGTGGTGTGTTAGAGAGAGAATGTTACAACGAGGGGTGTGTTATAGAGAGAATGTTGCTTTGAGGGGAGTGTTATTAGGATAAAATTACTGTGAGTGGTGTGTTATAGAGAGAATGTTAATGTGAGGGCTGTGTTATACAGAGAATGTTACAGTGAGGTGTATGTTTCAGAGAGACTGTTACAGTGAGGGGTGTGTTATAGAGAGTATGTTACAGTGTGGGGTGTGTTATAGCGTGAAGGTTACAGTGAGGGGTGTGTTACAGAGAGATTGTTACAGTGAGGGGTGTGTTAGAGAATGTTACAGTGAGGTTTGTTTTACAGAGAGAATGTTACAGTATTGGATGTGTTAGAGAGAGAATATTACAGTGAGGGGTGTGTTAGAGAGAGAATGTTACAATGAGGGGTGTGTTACAGAGAGAATGTTACAATGAGGGGTGTGTTACAGAGAGACTATTACTGTGAGGGATGTGTTATAGAGAGAATGTTACAGTGAGGGGTATGTTATAGAGAGAATGTTACCGTGAGGGGTGTGTTATAGAGAGAATGTTACCGTGAGGGGTGTGTTATAGAGAATATGTTACAGTGAGGGATGTGTTATAGAGAGAATGTTACAGTGAGGGGTATGTTATAGAGAGAATGTTACAGTGAGGGGTATGTTATAGAGAGAATGTTACCGTGAGGGGTGTGTTATAGAGAGAATGTTACAGTGAGGGGTGTGTTATAGAGAATATGTTACAGTGAGGGGTGTGTTACGGAGAGAATGTTACTGTGAGGGGTGTGTTAGAGAATATTACAGTGAGGGGTGTGTTACGGAGAGAATGTTACAGTGAGGGGTGTGTTACAGAAAGTTACAGTGAGGGGTGTGTTGCAGAGAGAATGTTACAGTGAGGGGTGTGTTACTGAGAGAATGTTGCAGTGATGGGTGTGTTATAGCGAGAAGGTTACAGTGAGGGGTGTGTTACAGAGAGAATGTTACAGTGAGGGGTGTGTTAGAGAATGTTACAGTGAGGGGTGTGTTACTGAGAGAATGTTACAGTGAGGGGTGTGTTATAGAGAGAATGATACTGTGTGGGGTGTGTTATAGAGAGAATGTTACAGTGTGGGGAGTGTGATAAAGAGAATGTTACAGTGAGGGGTGTGTTATAGAGGGAAAGCTACTTCGAGTGGTGTGTTACGGAGACAATGTTACATTGGGGTGTGTGTTACAGAGAGAATGTTACAGTGAGGGGTGTGTTACAGAGAGAATGTCACAGTGAGGGGTGTGTTAGAGAATGTTACAGTGAGGGTTGTGTTACTGAGAGAATGTTACAGTGAGGTGTGTGTTACAGAGAGAATGTTACAGTGAGGGGTGTGTTACAGAGAGAATGTTGCAGTGAGGGGTGTGTTACTGAGAGAATGTTACAGTGAGGGGTGTGTTATAGAGAGAATGTTACAGTGAGGGGTGTTTTATAGAGAGAAGGTTACAGTGAGGGGTGTGTTATAGAGAGAATGTTATAGCGAGGGGTGTGTTAGAGAATGTTACAGTGAGGGGTGTGTTACAGAAAGAATGTTACAGTGAGGGGTGTGTTACTGAGAGAATGTTACAGTGATGGGTGTGTTATAGTGAGAAGGTTACAGTGAGAGGTGTGTTAGAGAGAGAATGTTACAGTGAGGGGTGTGTTAGAGAGAGAATGTTACAGTGAGGGGTGTGTTAGAGAATGTTACAGTGAGTGTGTGTTACTGAGTGAATGTTACCGTGAGGGGTGTGTTACGGAGAGAATGTTACAGTGAGGGATGTGTTAGAGAATATTACATTGAGAGGTGTGTTATAGAGAGAATGTTACAGTGAGGGGTGTGTTATAGAGAGAATGTTACAGTGAGGGGTGTGTTACAGAGAGAATGTTACAGTGAGGGGTGTGTTACAGAGAGAATGTTACAGTGAGGTTTGTTTTACAGAGTGAATGTTACAGTATTGGGTGTGTTAGAGAAGAATATTACAGTGAGGGGTGTGTTATAGAGAGAATGTTACTGTGAGGGCTGTGTTATACAGAGAATGTTACTGTGAGGGGTGAGTTATAGAGAGAATGTTACAGTGAGGTGTATGTTTCAGAGAGAATGTTACAGTGAGGGTTGTGTTATAGAGAGAATTCTACTGTGAGGGGTGTGTTATAGAGAGTATGTTACAGTGTGGGGTGTGTTATAGCGTGAAGGTTACAGTGAGGGGTGTGTTAGAGAATGTTACAGTGAGGAGTGTGTTACAGAGAGAATGTTACCATGAGGTGTGTGTTAGAGAATGTTACAGTGAGGGATGTGTTACAGAGAGAATATTACATTGAGAGGTGTGTTTGAGCGAGAATGTTACAGTGAGGGTTGTGTAATAGAGAGAATGTCACAGTGAGGTTTGTTTTACAGAGAGAATGTTACAGTATTGGGTGTGTTAGAGAGAGAATGTTACAGTGAGGGGTGCGTTATAGAGAGAATGTTACAATGAGGGGAGTGTTATTAGGATAAAATTACTGTGAGTGGTGTGTTATAGAGAGAATGTTACTGTGAGGGCTGTGTTATACAGAGGATGTTAGTGTAAGGGGTGAGTTCGAGAGAGAATGTTACAGTGAGGGTTGTGTTATAGAGAGAATGCTCCTGTGAGGGGTGTGTTAAAGAGAGTATGTTACAGTGTGGGGTGTGTTATAGCGTGAAGGTTACAATGAGGGGTTTGTTACAGAGAGATTGTTACAGTGAGGGGTGTGTTAGAGAATGTTTCCGTGAGGGGTGTGTTATAGAGAGAATGTTACAGTGAGGGGTGTGTTATAGAGAGAATGTTACCATGAGGTGTGTGTTAGAGAATGTTACAGTGAGGGGTGTGTTACAGAGAGACTGTTACTGTGAGGGATGTGTCATAGAGAGAATGTTACAGTGAGGGGTATGTTATAGAGAGAATGTTACAGTGAGGGGTGTGTTATAGAGAGAATGTTACAGTGAGGGGTGTGTTATAGAGAGAATGTTACCGTGAGGGGTGTGTTGTAGAGAGAATGTTACTGTGAGGGGTGTGTTATAGAGAGAATGTTACAGTGAGGCATGTGTTAGAGAATGTTACAGTGAGGGGTGTATCACAGAGAGAATGTTACACTGAGGGTTGTGTTAGAAAATGTTACAGTGAGGGCTGTGTTACAGAGAGAATGTTACCGTGAGGGGTGTGTTACAGAGAGAATGTTACAGTGAGGGGTGTGTTATAAAGAGAATGTTACAGTGCGGGGTGTGTTACAGAGAGAATGTTACAGTGAGGGGTGTGTTAGAGAATGTTACAGTGAGCGTGTGTTACTGAGAGAATGTTACAGTGAGGGATGTGTAAGAGAATGTTACATTGAGGGGTGTGTTACAGAGAGAATATTACATTGAGAGGTGTGTTATAGAGAAAATGTTACAGTGAGGGGTGTGTTACAGAGAGAATGTAACAGTGAGGGTTGTGTAATAGAGAGAATGTTACAGTGAGGTTTGTTTTACAGAGAGAATGTTACAGTATTGGGTGTATTAGAGAAGAATATTACAGTGAGTGGTGTGTTAGAGAGAGACTGTTACAGTGAGGGGTGTGTTATAGAGAGAATGTTACAGTGAGGGGTGTGTTATAGAGAGAATGTTACTGTGAGGGGTGAGTTATAGAGAGAATGTTACAGTGAGGTGTATGTTTCAGAGAGAATGTTACAGTGAGGTCTGTGTTACAGAGAGATTGTTACAGTGAGGGGTGTGTTAGAGAATGTTACCGTGAGGGGTGTGTTATAGAGAGAATGTTACAGTGAGGGGTATGTTATAGAGAGAATGTTACAGTGTGGGGAGTGTGATAAAGAGAATGTTACAGTGAGGGGTGTGTTATAGAGGGAAAGCTACTTCGAGCGGTGTGTTACGGAGACAATGTTACATTGGGGTGTGTGTTAGTGAGATAATGTTACAGTGAGGGGTGTGTTACAGAGAGAATGTTACAGTGAGGGGTGTGTTAGAGAATGTTACATTGAGGGGTGTGTTACAGAGAGAATGTTACCTTGAGGGGTGTGTTACAGAGAGAATGTTACCTTGAGGGGTGTTTTATAGAGAGAATGTTACAGCAAGGGGTGTGTTAGAGAATGTTACAGTGAGGGGTCTGTTACAGAGAGAATGTTACAGTGAGGGGTGTGTTACAGAGAGAATGTTACAGTGAGGGGTGTGTTACAGAGAGAATGTTACAGTGAGGGTTGTGTAATAGAGAGAATGTTACAGTGAGGTTTGTTTTACAGAGAGAATGTTACAGTATTGGGTGTGTTAGAGAGAGAATATTACAGTGAGTGGTGTGTTACAGAGAGAATGTTACAGTGAGGGTTGTGTAATAGAGAGAATGTTACAGTGAGGTTTGTTTTACAGAGAGAATGTTACAGTATTGGGTGTGTTAGAGAGAGAATATTACAGTGAGAGGTGTGTTCGAGAGAGAATGTTGCTGTGAGGGGGGTGTTATAGAGAGAATGTTACTGTGAGAGTTGTGTTAGAGAGAGAATGTTACAGTGAGGGGTGTGTTATAGAGAGAATGTTACTGTGAGGGGTGAGTTATAGAGAGAATGTTACAGTGAGGGTTGTGTTATAGAGAGAATGTTACAGTGAGGGGTGTGTTATAGCGTGAAGGTTACAGTGAGGGGTGTGTTACAGAGAGATTGTTACAGTGAGGGTTGTGTTAGAGAATGTTACCGTGAGGGGTGTGTTACAGAGAGAATGTTAAAGTGGGGGGTATGTTATAGAGAGAATGTAACAGTGTGGGGAGTGTGATAAAGAGAATGTTACACTGAGGGGTGTGTTATAGAGGGAAAGCTACTTCGAGTGGTGTGTTACGGAGACAATGTTACATTGGGGTGTGTGTTACTGAGAGAATGTTACAGTGAGGGGTGTGTTAGAGAATGTTACAGTGAGGGGTGTGTTATAGAGAGAATGTTACTGTGAGGGGTGTGTTATAGAGAGAATGTTACTGTGAGGGGTGTGTTATAGAGAGAATGTTACAGTGAGGGGTGTGTTACTGAGAGAATGTTACCGTGAGGGGTGTGTTATAGAGAGAATGTTACAGTGAGGGGTGTGTTACTGAGAGAATGTTACCGTGAGGGGTGTGTTATAGAGAGAATGTTACTGTGAGGGGTGTGTTATAGAGAGAATGTTACAGTGAGGGGTGTGTTACTGAGAGAATGTTACCGTGAGGGGTGTGTTATAGAGAGAATGTTACAGTGGGGGGTGTGTTACAGACAGAATGTTACAGTGAGGTGTGTGTTACTGAGAGAATGTTGCAGTGAGGCGTGTGTTCCAGTGAGAATGTTACTGTGAGGGGCATGTTAGAGAGAGAATGTTACAGTGAGGGTTGTGTTAGAGAATGTTACAGTGAGTGGTGTGTTACAGAGTGAATGCTACCGTGAGGGGTGTGTTATAGAGAGAATTTTACAGTGAGGGCTGTGTTATAGAGAGAATGTTACAGTGAGGGCTGTGTTACAGAGAGTATGTTACTGTGAAGAGTTTGTTATAGAGGGAATATTGTTGTGAGTGATGTGTTATAAAGACAATGTTACAGTGAGGGGCGTGTTATAGAGATAATGTTACATTGAGGGGTGTGTTATAGAGAGAAAGTTACAGTGAGGGGTGTGTTACAGAGAGAATGTTACAGTGAGGGGTGTGTTACAGAGAGAATGTTACAGTGAGGGGTGTTTTATAGAGAGAATGTTACAGTGACGGGTGTGTTACAGAGAGAAGTTTACAGTAAGGGGTGTGTTACTGAGGGAATGTTACAGTGAGGGGTGCGTTATAGCGAGAATGTTTCTGTGAGGGGTGTGTTAGAGAATGTTACAGTGAGGGGTGTGTTAGAGAATGTTAAAGTGAGGGGTATGTTATAGAGAGAATGATACTGTGTGGGTTGTGTTATAGAGAGAATGTAACAGTGTGGGGAGTGTGATAAAGAGAATGTTACAGTGAGGGGTGTGTTACATAGAGAATGTTACAGTGAGGGGTGTGTTATAGAGAGAATGTTACAGTGAGGGGTGTGTTATAGAGAGAATTTTACAGTGAGGGCTGTGTTATAGAGAGAATGTTACAGTGAGGGGTGTGTTACAGAGAGAATGTTACAGTGAGGGGTGTGTTACAGAGAGTATGTTACTGTGAAGAGTTTGTTATAGAGGGAATATTGTTGTGAGTGATGTGTTATAAAGACAATGTTACAGTGAGGGGTGTGTTATAGAGATAATGTTACATTGAGGGGTGTGTTATAGAGAGAATGTTACTGTGAGTGTGTGTTATGGAGAGAATGTTACTGTGAGTGTGTGTTATGGAGAGAATGTTATTGTGAGGCTTGTGTTATAGAGAGAATGTTACTGTGAGGGGTGTGTTATAGAGAGAATGTTACAGTGAGGTGTGTGTCATAGAGAGAATGTTACTGTGAGGGGTGTGTTATAGAGAGAATGCTACTGTGAGGGTTGTGTTATAGAGATAATGTTACAGTGAGGTGTTTGTTATAGAGAGAATGTTACTGTAAGGGGTGTATAATAGAGAGAATGCTTCTGTGAGGGGTGTGTTATAGAGATAATGTTACAGTGAGGTATATGTTATAGAGAGAATCTTACTGTGAGGCATGTGTTATACAGCGAATGTTACAGTGAGGGGTGTTTTATAGAGAGAATGTTACAGTGAGGGATTTGTTACGGAGAGAATGTTACAGTGAGAGGTGTGTTATGCAGAGAATGTTACAGTGAGAGGTGTATTAGAGAACATTATGGTGAGGGGTGTGTTATGGAGAGTATTTTACAACAAGGTCTGTTTTCCTTTATTCTTTCATGGGATGTGGGCGTCACTGGCTGGGCCAACATTTATTGCCCATCCCTAATTGCCCCCTTGAGAAGGTGGGGGTGAGCTGCCTTCTTGAGCCGCTGCAGTCCATGTGGTGTAGGTACACCCATAGTGCTGTTAGGGAGGGAGTTCCAGGATTTTAACCCAGTGAAAGTGAAGGAACGCCGTTGAATGGACAGAACGTCACAGAAAGGTTGGGGGCGGGAGAGGTGTGTATTATGGAGAGTTGGTGACAGTGAGCGGTGCTCTAGGGAGAGAAAGGGTGATCAGGCTTGAACTCTACAGAGAGTGTAACAGAAACAGCTCTGTTGTTGTTGGGTCACCTTGGAAAATGCCGGCTGTCTCTTTGGAAGAGATCTCCCTGGAGTCATAGAGCCTTTTTCAGCATAACCTTTATTTACACGCTCAACTACGGGATTACAAAGCACTCGGACCAACCTGTGCTGCTGTCTCAGATTCTCCTCGTTCTCTCCTGTCTGACATCATTATTACATAGCTCCTTACGCACATGCTCATTAGTTATTGCTGGAGTAGAGTTAGCGTTCACACTTTCCTCTGCATCTTCCTCCTAGTCTTTATCTCCACACCCTCCTACACCCCCACCCCCCACCTCAAATTCTCTCTTTTGGCAGGGATAACCTCTCTGAATGTCTACGGAGTTCTCTTTCGAGGTTGTTGAGGACTAGTTCGCTTCCAAACTCATTCGCTGAGGGCCGTCATATCCTGTTTTCCTGTTTTTGGTTCTGTCGTCGCAGTGCTAGAGTTAACCCTTTACTGTACAAATGGCCTCTTTCTCCCATTGTACTCCTGTGGCTGGAAGGCAAGGCCACAACAGCCCTGTTGGAAATTCTTTGCCTCGTCCTGAGGCTGCACCGTCTCATTTACATCCCCAGCCACCGGACACAGTTACCGGAGAATCGTTATGGCTCAGAAGGAGGCCGTTCGGCCCATTGTGTCTGCACCGGCTCTCCAGCTGAGCACTTTGTTAAAACATTCATTCACGGGGATGCCGGCTTCGCTGGCTGGGCCGGCATTTACTGCGCGTCCCTAGTTGCCCTTTGAGAGGGTGGTGGTGAGCCGCCCCCTCCCCCGCCCCTTGAACCGCTGACTCAGTACTGTTCTCCTGCCTTTCCCCCACCTCCCCCCCCCCCACCCAGCACCCTTGCCCATTGTTTCTATCCGAATAACCGCCTGGAGCCACCCCCCGACCCCCCCCCCCCCCCCCGCCCCCCCCCCACCACCGCCCTGAATGCCTCAATCGAACCTGCCCTTTCCACACTTCCAGGCTAGCGGCTGCGGCCTAGCTAGAACGGGTTGCGGCCTAACACCTCAGGCTGCTGTCATCCCCAGCCGGGCCAGAGAGGCCTCACCCATCCACGTGCCCCCCCCACCATCCACCACCCTCCACCGCCCCCCCCACAATCCACCACCCACCACCGCACCCCCCCCCCCCGCCCCCCCACCACCCTCACCGGCTTCTCCTGATGTGAGTGACTGAGTCGGGGTGACTGCCTTCATATTCCACCTCTCTTAGTCAGACACGCTTCACAGAGAGCGGCCCATTTAGTCATTGATGTAACGTTGCCGAGCATTATCACAGTTGGTGGTTGCATAGCTTGAGTCAGGCAATCTGGCAGGCTGGCGTTGATCCAGCTCCACCGCCCCCCACCCCCCCGCCTCAGTCGTGCTCTCTGCCAGTATTCATTTTTTTTTATTTCCCGAGCCTCGGTCTCTCAGAGACACTGGATCACCTGCAGCACGTGTGTTTATGGGGGTTTCTCATATCCAGGCCCGCGGTGGGGGGGTCAGGGGGCAGGGGGTGGGGGGGGTAGGCCTCTCCTGGCAGGCCTCACTTGTCAGTGGGTTGAGCTCTGGCCACCTGAATCGCGAGGTTATGGTTTGGAAGCCCACCCCGGAGACCGGGGCACACATGCAAATATCAAGGCAGGCACGTGGTCCCGGGAAGCATTTCATCCCTCAGTTAAATGTCTGAAATGTAGGTTTCTGCACCACGTGGGAGCGGAGCTGGCTGCGCGTAAATTGGCCGCCACGTGACGACGCTTTCCCAAAGGGCCAATCAGGGATGGGCAGTAAAATGCTCGGCCTGGCCCAAGCGAGGCCTGTATCCTGTGAATGAGGAGGGCGGGGGGAGTGGAGGGGAGGGGTTGGGGGGGGAACCCCATTGGCTGGGGAGCGCAGGGGCACTGGTTGTGGAGGATGGGACAGAAATGTAAGCCCTGCTTTTTGTGAGGAACGCGATAGGAGGTTATTACCGAATCCGGAAGGATATTGCGTTTTGGAGAGGGTCGGGGGGGTAGGATGTCGTGTGTGGCCACCCACCCCCCCCCCACCCCCCAACCAGGGGAAGTCGGTGGTCCCTGGTGGGGAGAAGAGTGTTTTCTGCTCCTGTCTCTCGCACAGTCCCATTCAGAGCGTCAGGCGGACAAGGCAGCAGGCATTGAGTTTAGCGAAAATCAAATCAAGTAAAGCTGGACGTGGCAAAGCACGTTGCAGCCAGTGAAGCACTTTGGTGAGTCACTGCTGCGATTTCGGAGCTGCAGCAGCCAGTTTGCAGACTGCAAGTTCCTGCCAGTAGCAGTGCGATAAACAATTACCTCGTCTGTTTTTGTGGTGTTTGTTGAAAGGCAAATATTGGCCCGAGGGCACTGAGGAGGACTCCCACTCTGCTCTCCCTCCAACAGCAGGGGGGGCTTTTACATCCACCTGTGAGGGCACATGGGACCTTGGGTTTAACGTTTCGTCTGAAAGGCGGCACCTCTGACAGTGCGGCACTCCCTCAGGACTGACCCTCTGACAGTGCAGCACTCCCTCAGTACTGACCCTCCGACAGTGCAGCACTCCCTCAGTACTGACCCTCCGACAGTGCAGCACTCCCTCAGTACTGACCCTCCGACAGTGCAGCACTCCCTCAGTACTGACTCTTCGACAGTGCAGCACTCCCTTAGTACTGACCCTCAGACAGTGCAGCACTCCCGCAGTACTGACCCTCCGACAGTGCAGCACTCCCTCAGTACTGACCCTCCGACAGTGCAGCACTCCCTCAGTACTGACTCTTTGACAGTGCAGCACTCCCTTAGTACTGACCCTCAGACAGTGCAGCACTCCCGCAGTACTGACCCTCAGACAGTGCAGCACTCCCTCAGTACTGACCCTCCAGCAGTGCAGCGCTCCCTCAGTACTGACCTTCAGAAAGTGCAGCATTCCCTCAGTACTGACCCTCCGACAGTGCAGCACTCCCTCAGTACTGACCCTCAGACAGTGCAGCACTCCCTCAGTACTGACCCTCAGACAGTGCAGCTCTCCCTCAGTACTGACCCTCTGACAGTGCAGCACTCCCTCAGTACTGACCCTCAGACGGTGCAGCACTCCCTCAGTACTGACCCTCTGACAGTGCAGCACTCCCTCAGTACTGACCTTCAGACAGTGCAGCACTCCCTCTGCACAGCACCGGCACTGGAAATGGCGGCCTGAAGTTTTTGGAAGGAATGAGTTGTGAATGTGTCCCTTGCTGGTTCCCTGAAACTCATGGGGTGGGTGAAGCATTCTGCTTTTCGTCGCGCCTGGGTTCATACAGTGTAAGGGCGAGGATCTGCTTGCTTTGACAGCTCTGCTGGCCCACGGCGAGGTAGACCTGTCGGGCGCGGGCCTGTTAAACCGATTCCCTGCCGCCTGAAGGTCCTTCTGTCGTCTCGCCAGCCTTTCTAATTGTCGCACTTTCCACCCCCCACCCCCCCCCCTCCTGCAGCGAAAGAGGAATCTGTGGCTACCTTCAAAGGCACCGAGTTTTTCTGCTACGACCTCTCGCACAACCCCATCCAGAGCAGCAGCGACGAAATCACGCTCTCCTTCAAGACGCTCCAGCGCAACGGGCTGATCCTCCACACGGGGAAGTCGGCCGACTACGTCAACCTGGCTCTGAAGAACGGGGCAGTCTCGCTGGTCATCAACCTCGGCTCGGGCGCCTTCGAGGCGCTGGTGGAACCGGTCAACGGCAAGTTCAACGACAACGACTGGCACGACGTGAGGGTGACACGCAACCTCCGGCAGGTAATGACAACCCACGTGTCGCTGACCTGCGACCCGCTCACCTCTTTCTCTTTAAGGGCCCCGGGGTGGATGGCGGGAGGTGGGAGAGGGGGGGGAACTATAATGGGCAGGGGCCCTACGTGGCACAAATTGTTTCCTTCAGCACCAACGCCAATCCATCGGCAAATACCCTCGTTGCTCCAATCGAGGTTCGGTCGCTGAGGGTTGACCCGTCCAGGGCAAGGCCAACTAGAGTTTATTTCCAGCCAATCAATGGTCGTTTATGGTAAGACTGGAGTTACGTGGACAGACTCAGGGGGATTTCCGATGCTCTCTGCACCCCCCCCGTGCCAAGGGTGAACAACAGCAATCCTAGTCACTTGTAAAATCGATCATCTAAAGTGTGAATAAGGATGGTCGCAGTGTCACTGAGCTCAGAGTTGGGGGGGGGACGTGTGTTGAAATCCCATCATATCAGCCGGTAGAATTTAAATTCAATTAATAATCCTGTTTTTTTATTCATTCACTCATAGGATGTGGCATCGCTGGCTAGGCCAGCATTTATTGCCCATTCCTAATTCAGGGGGTATTTAAGAGTTAACCATATCGCTGTGGGGTCTGGAGAACACATGTAGGCCCAGACTGGGTAAGGACAGCAGATTTCCTTCCCTAAAGGGGGCATTAGTGACCCAGATGGGTTTTTACAACAATCCATAATGGTTTCATGAGTCATCATTAGACCTTTAATTCCAGAGTTTTATCGAATTCAAATTCCACCATCTGCTTGTGGTGGGATGTGAACCCAGGTCTCCAGGACATTACCCTGGCTCTCTGGATTACTCGTCCAGCAACAATACCACTCCGCCATCACCTCCCCAAAAGCTACTCTCAGCAATGGTGACCATGGCAGCTATCATTATTAAAAAAAAATCCCAACTAGTTCATTAATGTCCCCTTTAGGGAAGGAAATCTGCTGTTCTTACCTGGTCTGGGCCTACACGTGACTCCAGACCCCACAGCAATGTGGGTGACCCTTAACCGCCCTCTGAAATAGCCAAGAAAGTCCCTCAACTGTAGGTCACTCGTAGGGATGGGCAACAAATGTTGGCCTCACCAGGGTGACGCCCACATCTCACGAAAAAATCAAGGGCAAAAGAATTCAAGCGGGAGAACCGACAGTCATTCAGAGATGCTGTAGTCAATGGGCTAATTCTCCACAGCTTTATTCTGTAGACTCCTTGTTGAGTGATCATATGATTGTCCAGAGCAGTAAAGGTGCTGGGTTAGCTGATCTTTCATCAAGTCGGCCCTTAGGATATGAGCGTTGCTGGCGAGGCCCGCTCTAGTTGTCTATGAGAACTGCTACACTCTGTGCAGTGAAGGGGCTGGGAGCACTGTGGGACTGTGTCGCACGATAGAGTGTCCTGGGAATTTGGACCTCGATGTTGATGCCAGCTGGGCCAGCGATAGGATCTTAAAATCTTGCGGCACGGAAGGAAGTCATTTGAGAGATCCGGCCTGCGCCGGATAGGGGGGAGCCAAAGGGTGGCCCTTGGGCTGGAAGAAGCTGAACTAGTCAAGAGGTAACGCTGCAGATGGGTGTCCAGCGATCAGCTTGCTGGAGATGTCCATCCAAACGCGTCACGTGAGGACAGTGCTGGGCTGCGATTTTTCCCCTAGCTTTGTTAAGTAGCCGCTTTCACAGTGAGGTACCAAAGGTTGGACAGTGTCACCAACCTGGACCCAGCAAGGAACGAGCACTTCAGAGAAGGGTTGCTTAAACCTGTGGCTCATGGACCACCTGCAGCCCTCAAGTCCTAATAGTTGTCCACATGGAATAGGTGTACAATTCAGAGCAAAACAGCAGGCCGTTCGGCCCACCTTCTCCATGCTGGTGTTTCATGCACCGTGTGAGCCTGCACCCAACCCCTCTTCGTCTCACCCTATCCTTCTATTCCTTTCTTCCCTCTGTGTTTATCCAGCTTCCCTCTTATCTGCATTTATACTGCTCGCCTCGACCACTCCCTGTGGGAGCGAGTTCCACATTCACCCCACTCCCTGGGTAAAGAAGTTTCTCCAGAATTCACCCATTGGATTTATGAGTGACCCCCCCCCCCCCCCCCCCACCCCTATCCGTTCACCCTTTCCCGATGGGGATAACCTCCAGTTCTGACTGCGTCCGGGTGGATCTTCGTTGCGCTTCCTCCGGCGCCGCTGTACCCTCCCTGTAATAGAGCGATCAGAGCTGTTCGCCGTGACTCCACGTGCGCTCCGAACGAGGTTCAGTACGAGTCCGGGCACGCTTTAGAAAGCTGTGCAGCTTAGACCTGTCTCTGCTTATTATGCCTGGGAGCACTCGGCTGGGTTTGGCCAGGTTCCTTCATCGCAACTCTCCTACAATCAGTCAGACCACACAAAAGGGTTCAGAATGTCAAGCCCAAGTCACACCCAGTGACCATTCAGGTTGGAGGCCTCTGTTTCCTTGGAAACTGGGCCCATCTAGAGAACTGACCACCTCCTCAGATGGAGTTAGCCACCGTAGAGTCACAGTGGGCCTTTCGCCCCATCTCAACCACCTGGAGTGTTTTCGGAGGGGTTTTGGGGAGGGACGGGGTTTAAATATGTCTGGTGTCCAGCCCACCACCTCCCCGCCCACCCCCTGAGTTGACCTCCGCAGCCCCCCCACCCCCCCCCCACCCCCCCCCCCACCTCCCGACCCCCCTCCCGGAAATGAGCAAAGGTCCCGCCGTATTGGGATGGATAATTAAAGGTCAGTTAGGCTTGTTGGCGCGCCGGTTGACTGGGATAGCGCGCTGCCCCACGCCACACACCCTGGTTGGCGTGGGCAGGCGGGCGGCGGTGGGCAAGCCGTTTTTTTTTTTTTCCTGGCCCCGATGGAGAACGACGGCAAGGCCGGGGTTGGCACCTCGCCCGGGTTGTGCCCCGTGTGCACTGGGGGCCCCCTCCACGAGATGTCACCACCCTCATTCCCCCCGCACCCCCCCCCCCCCCCCAGGAGACACCCTCCTTGCCGCCTGCCCACCAAAACACATCCCCCTCGCACCCCCACCCCCACCCACCACCCCCTCCCTAACCCCCTCCCTGGGTCGCCCTCCAGCAGCAGCGCTCACTCTCCTCCATGCCCCCCCACCTCCCCTGCAGTCCCGGCTGCGGCCACTACTGAGCCCCGGCGCTGCTCGCGTTTCAGGCCAATCGGACTGGCCGGCAGCTCTGGAGGGCGGGACTCCCTCCCACCGAGCAGGCCTAAGTCCCACTCTCGGCTCACTCAGCCCTCCCAAGCGTGTTATGGCTGTTTGTGGGGGGGGTGGCGGTGGGGGTTCTTTGCCGGCTGTTGGCTGCAGGCCAGCTTTCCTTCTGGGGTGGGGGAGGTGGGGAGTGTGGGGTGGGGGGGGTGCGAGCAGGTCCTTCCCCCCTTCTGCACCAACAGCCCTACACCGCTCCCCACCCCCATCGTAAACTGCAGCAACTCACCAAGGCTCCTTAGGCAGCACCTTCCAAACCCACGACCTCTACCACCTAGAAGGACAAGCGCAGCAGACACATGGGGAACACCACCACCTGCAGGTTCCCCTCCGAGCCACTCACCATCCTGACTTGGAAATATATCGGCCGTTCCTTCACTGTCGCTGGGTCAAAGTCCTGGAACTCCCTCCCCAACAGCACGGTGGGTGTACCTACACCACAGGGACTGCAGCGGCTCAAGAAGGCGGCTCACCCACCACCTTCTCCAGGGGCAATTAGGGATGGGCAACAAATGCTGGGCCCAGCCAGCGACACCCACATCCCGTGAATGATTTTTTTTAAAAAATGCAGCCGACAGAATGGTGCTGGCACAGATGGAGGCCATTTGGCCCATCGAGCCCATGCTAGCTCTCCGCAAGGGCCCATTCCGCTTGTGGCACTCCCCTGTGAGCTTGGCACCCGCTAACAGGCCTTCAGGTAAGGTCTTCAGATCGAACTGGTTCTTTGATTACAAGAACAATTAATGGGGACAGCCTTCTAAATATAATTTAATTCACCGAGGAACTGGCTGCTCCACCCAAACATAACCAGGAAATGGACACGTTTCCCGTAATTCTCAAGGATTTTAAAAGCTGGTGACTTACAGGTGGTGGGTCAACACGCTGATTAAAAAATGCTTGACTTTTTTTTTCGCACTAGACCGATTTTTGACTGTGTTAATCAAACCGCCCCAGGCTTCCACGCTTAAACATAATCAAGGAAAACTCTTAAAGCAAAGAATCTCTAACGAGGCAAATTAGATTGTGAGGAAGTCCTGCCCGATGGCACCAGGTTGTGGTGATTTAACTATTCGACGGCCTTGGCAAGAGCTTAACTGGAAATTCAGGAGGAAAGGGCATTTCCCAAACAGGCAATTCTGGGCATGATCTTTTTTTATTATTAACATTCGATCATGAGTGTTACTGGCCAGGCCAGTGTTTGTTGTCCATCCCAAGTTGCCCTCGTTCGGAGGGTGTTTAAGAGTCAGCCACATTGCCCTGGAGCCCTGCAGTCACATGTAGGGCCAAACCAGGCAAGGGTGGCAGATATCCTTCCCTAAAGGGGGCGTTGGTGAACGAGGTGGGTTCTTACAACAGTCGACAAGGGGCTTCGTGGTCACCAAGTCCAGGTTTTTATTGATTTCAAGCTCCAGTGCCTGCCATGGTGGGATGTTGAACCCAGGTTCCTCAGGGAATTACCATGGGTCTTTGGATGACCAGCCCAGTAGTGACGATACCGCTAGGTCATTGCCTCCCCTTAGTCCAGGCCTGGGTCCAGACCCCCACTTCACACCCAGAGTGGAAACCTCACCACCACCCACCCCCCCCCACAAAGTGGGACGCGGCAGATCTGCGATCAAAAGCGGCTGGGAGCCTGCGTTTTGAGAGAGTGGATGCAAGGGCAGATAACGGGTGCGGTAAAGGCAGGGCGGTGATTATGGGTTAGCATGCCAAAGAGCTGGCAAAGGGGGAATAATGAACTCAGCGAGACAAAAACACTTCCAGCCAACAGGTCCCTAATTATCACCCGAACACCAATAACAGAAAGGCATTATTACCGTCATTCACCAGAAATGAGGAGTTATGGTTGTCAATGGGCTTGTGGCAAGTGGTTGTTAAATAAAGCGATCTGGCTTTGGTACTGGAGGGGAATAGGGGGAGGGGGAGGGAGCGAGGCCTTGGAAGGATTTAGAAAAAGGGATGGGAACTTTTCAAGTGAGGCGCTGCCAATAAGTGCCAACTGCACCTTACACTTGGAACAGAGTTACTTGCCGACCAGAAGGGAGATTATATTTAATCCCTCATAAATTTTTTTCTTATTTCGGCACAGACTAGAAGGGCCGAATGGCCTGCTTTTCTGTGCTGTAGTGTCCTATGGTTCTCTGGTTCTGAACAAAGTTCCATTGTCATTTGGGGCTTCTTGAATGGATTTGTAGTCTGGAATACTCCTGGATGCCAGATCGCCTATAACTAACTCCCTGTAACGAGCTCACGCTCCCAGCCATCTCGCTTGGCGCTCCCACTCCCCAGCGCGATGGCTGTGGGGAGACCCCTGCTAGGGAGTATGAGTATACGGAGATTGGATGCAGCCCAGGTAGGGGAGTGAATGGCACAGTTTGGAGCGTTAGGCTCTGGCTGGAGAGAGAGACCTGCATTTCTGTGGCGCCTTTCATGATCTCGGATCGACCCCCAAAGCACCCTGCAGCCCATTAAGTGCGTTTTCCGATGTGCAGTCTCTGTTGTAATGCCAGGAAACACAGCAGCTCATCTGCGCACAGGAAGATCCCATGCTAATTCCAGGCAGTGACCAGATGATCTGGATGTACGTTTTCTTTTAAGTATGAGGGTTGAGGGACATGTCAGCCCACCCAAGACATCAGGGAGACCACTGGACGCCAGTCATAGAATGGTAACAGTGCAGAAGGAGGCCATTCGACCCATCGTGCCCATGTCTGCTCTCTGCATGAGCAGCTCACTTGCTCCCAAACCCCGCCTTCTCCCATAGTCCAGCGAAAGAAGATTTTTAACTTGTGTTGCTGTTGCTTCTCTTGTCAATCACCTTAGTCTGGTGCTCCCCCCCACCATTTCTCGACCCTTCCACCAATGGGAACAGTTTCCCCCTATCGATTCTGTCCCGGCCCCTGACGATTTTGAACAGCTCCGTCAAATCTCCTCTCCAAGGAGAACAGCCCCAGCTTCTCCAGTCGATCCACGCGACTGAAGTCCCTCAGCCCTGGAACCGCTCCCCGTGAATATTTTCTGCAGCCAAGAGCGAGAGAAAGATAGGTTTGAATTTATATGTGACCTCAGGATGTTGCAAAGTGTTTACAACTAATGGAAAAAAAATGGAAGTGTCGGAACTGTCCTAATGTAGGAGCGGGGACCATACCAGGTCCTTTTTAACCAGATGTTGAGCCATCACCATATAATGGCTCTCCATTGCTGTGCCAAGGTATTAGGGGTGATGGTGGCAAGGTGGTAATGTCACTAGTAAGCCAAAAGCCCAGGATGATACTCTGGAGATATGGGTTCAAATCCCACCACAGCAGCTGGTGGTATTTAAACTCAGTGAACAAATCTGGAATATAAAGTGAGTCTCAGTGATGGTGACCATGGCAAATGTCATCAATTGTAGAAAGCCCATCTGGTTCACTAATGTCCCCTTTAGGGAAGGAAATCTGCCCTCCTTACCCGGTCTGGGCCTACACGTGACTCCAGGCCCCACAGCAATGTGGTTGACTCTTAACTGCCCCTCTGAAATGGCCATTGGGGGCAATTAGGGATGGGCAACAAACGATGGCCTTGCTAAGCATTGCCCGCATCCCATGAAGGGGAAAAAAAATGACTTCTGCTTCCTGGTTAGTATTATTGGCCCCTTACCACCTACAGTTTCCCTCACATTGGGCAGGGCACAGTGTATCGCTTCTTTGACCTGGAGAGTGACCAATAATAAGATGAAAGCAGAGTGAGAGAGACAAGGAGCTGTTGACCTCAAGCGATAGGTGAGCAAGGCACAAATGGCTCATGTCGTTTTGGGGGGGGTCTTACCTTCACCCCTAAACTTTAGTACAATGGAGTATGTTATGGCAAAGTCCCACAAAGAGTTGACCGTAATAGTCTTTGACGTTACAGAACGAAGCTCATGTGAACTTTAAAAATTCTTTGGTGGGATGTGGGCACCACCGGTGATGTGAGAGTCTAGGGGAAGGCAGAATGGATTGAAGCTCGTGTCAGGGACTATTCATGTCACTGCCCAAGCCTCTCGCCACCCTGACTTGGAAATATATCGGCCGTTCCTTCACTGTCGCGGGGCCCAAATCCTGGAACTCCCTCCCTAACAGCACGGTGGGTGTACCTACACCACAGGGACTGCAGCGGCTCAAGAAGGCGGCTCACCCCCACCTTCTCGAGGGGTCAATTAGGGATGGGCAATGAATGCTGGTCCTAGAGGCTGGCATCCCCATCCTACGAATGAATAATTTAAGAAAATAGAGTGTTTGCAGCTGGCAGTCTTCAGGAGCTATTGAAACCACTCCAGTCCCACCGCACAATGAATGGCCGTGTGTTTACATTCCCACTCCAGTGACCTGAGTGCCGGAATCTCGGCTGTTGCTCCCGGTGTGGGTATCTTGTCCCCATGGCCAATTTTTGAAGAAGGCCGGACTCAGGTCCCTGACCAGAATGCATCCTTTGATCTACACCAGGGTCAGGACATTATCACGTTATGTTTGTGGGAGCTTTCTGTGTATAAAGTGGCTGCTGTGTTTTTTTTTGGTAGCAGGGACTGCGCTTTGCGAAGTGCTTTCGGATGGTGCTGAAAGGCACTGTAGAACTGTCAGCCTGTCTTCAAGGCTGCTTTATTGCAGCATGCCCGTCGAGTGCATGCTCTCGGTGTTGTTTTATATTCGCTCAGGGGATGTGGGCTTGACTGGCAAGGCCAGTATTTGCTGCCCATCCCTAAATGTCCAGTGCCTCGCTCAGCCATTGTCAGAGTCAACCGCATCGCTGTGGGTCTGGAGTCACGTGTAGGTCAGGCTGGGTAAAGGTCGGGGGATTTCCTTAGTGAACCAGATGTGTTTTTATGACAATCATTGATAGTCGTCATGGTCGCCATTACTGGGAGCATTACTTTTCATAGAATCTCACAGAACCACACACAGTGCAGAAGAGGCCCTTCAGCCCATCGAGTCTGCACCGACACGTGAGAAACACCTGACCTACCTGCCTAATCCCATTTACCAGCACTTGGCCCACAGCCTTGAATGTTATGACGTGCCAAGTGCTCATCCAGGTACTTTTTAAAGGATGTGAGGCAACCTGCCTCCACCACCCTCCCAGGCAGCGCATTCCAGACCCTCACCACCCTCTGGGGAAAAAAGCTTTTCCTCACATCCCCCCTAAACCTCCTGCCCCTCACCTTGAACTTATGCCCCCTCATGACTGACCCTTCAACTAAGGGGAACAGCTGCTCCCTATCCACCCTGTCCATGCCCCTCATAATCTTGTACACCTCGATTAGGTCACCCCTCAGTCTTCTCTGCTTCAACGAAGACAACCCAAGTCTATCCAACCTCTCTTCATAACTTAAATGTTTCATCCCAGGCAACATCCTGGTGAATCTCCTCTGCACCCCCTCCAGTGCAATCACATCCTTCCTATAATGTGGCGACCAGAACTGCACACAGTACTCCAGCTGTGGCCTCACCAAGGTTCTATACAACTCCAATATGACCTCCCTACTTTTGTAATCTATGCCCCGATTGATAAAAGCAAGTGTCACATATGCCTTTTTCACCACCTCACTAACATGCCCCTCTGCCTTCAGAGATCTTTTAATTCCATATTTTATTTATTCATAAAAGCAAAAATACAGCGGATGCTGGAAATCCAAAACAAAAACAAAAATACCTGGAAAAACTCAGCAGGTCTGACAGCATCTGCGGAGAGGAACACAGTTAACGTTTCGAGTCCGAATGACCCTTCAACAGAACGAAGTAAAAATAGAAGAGAGGTGAAATATAAACTGGTTTAAGGGGGGGTGGGGACAAGTAGGGCCAGTGATAGGTAGAGATAACCAAAAGATGTCACAGACAAAAGGGTGTTGATATTATCTAAGGAATGTGCTTATTCATGATAGGTCATCGGCTAGGCCCGTATTTATTATTCAAGTTCTGTCGAAGGGTCATGAGGACTCGAAACGTCAACTCTTTTCTTCTCCGCCGATGCTGCCAGACCTACTGAGTTTTTCCAGGTAATTCTGTTTTTGTTTTTATTACCCATCCCTAGTTCAGGGGGCATTTAAGAGTCAACCACATTTCTGTGAGTACACATAGGGCAGGTATGAATGAACCAGATGGGTTTCTACAACAATGGCTTCATAGTCATTATCAGACTTTTAATTGCAGATTCATATTGAATTTGATCATCCACCATGGTGGGATTTGAACCCATGTCCCCAGACAGATTACCCTGGGCCTCTGGATTACCAGTCCGGCAACAATACCACTACACCACTGCCACTGCCTCTGCCACCTCCCCCCCCCCACCCCCCCCACCCCCCCCCACCCCCCTTCTTGAAGAAGGCTCGTACGGACTGGAAACGTTAACTCCGCTTCCCTCTCCAGCGACGCTGCCAGACCCGCTGAGCTTTTCCAGCATTTGCAGCTCTTGTTTCAGATTTCCAGCATCCGCAGCATTTCGCCTTTACCTCCCGGAGCATCAGCCTGGGGCCTCTGGATCGCTCGCCGGGGTGACATCACCTGCTCCACCGTCTCCCTCAAACGGCGACTAGGAGCAGCTGATACAAGCTGTGGAAAGTTTGGGGGCATATCTCACGAAAGGATAAATCTTAAAAAATAAGTTAACCAATTTCCAGCTGTCCAGAGCGTGGGGGATATGGGGGGGGTCGGGGTAGGGGGGGGGGGGAGATGAGAGGCTTTGTGGAAGGAACAAGTAACCTGCACTTGTTCTATACAGGGTTTTGTGACTGAACTTATATTGGCAATAGACTGATTTCAGCCTCCTCCTTTGTCAGTTGCATTTTCAGTACATTAACTAGTCATCTACACATTCTTGCACAAATTGACTGCAATAATTACACGTCTCTAAAAACACTGTATTGAACAGGGAGGAAATTGGATCGAATCAATACTGCTCCATGGCGCTAAAATATGACGGCAATTTGTATCCAGGCAACGTCTCTCATCAGCAGCACAAGGATGTTACAGGCTCAGATCTGGCCTTCACTGGTCCCCCTCGCTGCCAGGGGGGGTTTTGTTTAAAGGGGCAGTCAGAGAGAGAGAGAAAAATAAAACAGCCCGGCTAATTAGCGAGGAGATGTCCTCGCCTGAGTCGGCTTCCTTTCTTGCCGCCGCCTGCCGGATTGCAAGCACCCCCCCCCCCGCCCCGCCCCGACTCCACCAACCCCCCCCTGCTCCCCCCCCACCCCCGATCCCTGCCCCCCGCCCACCAGCCTACGGAATGTGAACTACTCCGCTGCTGAGTGCCCCAACCCCGGCCGGTCCTCGCCCGTCTGTACCTCACGCCAGTGGAGACAATCCGAAAGCTCTTCCTCAGCTGCAAAGTCCTCTGGAGGCCATGAAAGGCGCTATATAAATGCACGCCTTTCTCTCTCTCTCTCTCTCACTTCCCGGGAGCGTAAGAGTAATTGTTGCCCAAAGCTGCTGTGAGGCTACACCTGGAGTACTCTGTATAGTTTTGGCCTCCGTTCTAGAAGGGACTTGCGTCCAAACGCACGAGTTAGGAGCAGGAGTAGGCCATTCGGCCCTTCAAGCCTGCTCCGCCATTCAACAAGACCATGGCCGACCTGATTGTGGCCTCAATTCCACTCTCCTGCCTACCCCCTGTGCTCTTTGACCCCCCTCTTGTCAATCAAGAATCTATCTCCCTCTACCTTAAAAATATTCAATGCCCTTGCCTCCACTGCTCACTGGGGAAGAGAGTTCAAAGATTCATGACCTCCTGAGAGGGAAAAAAAATTCTCCTCATCTCTGTCTTAAATGAACATAAGAAATAGGAGCAGGAGTAGACCATTCAGCCCCTCGAGCCTGCTCCCCCTTTCAATAAGATCATGGCTGATCTGTTTGTGTTTCGAGTTCCACGTTCCCATCTACCCCCCCGATAACCTTTGATCCCCTTGCCTAACAAGAATCTATCTACCTCCGCCTTAAAAATATTCAGTGACCCCGCCTCCACCGCCTTCTGAGGCCGAGAGTTCCAAAGTCGCACGACCCTCTGAGAGAAAACATTTCTCCTCATCTCTGTCCCTAAAAGGGCGACCCCTAATTTTAAAACAGTGACCCCCTAGTTCTGGACTCACCCACAAGAGGAAACATCCTTTCCACATCCACCTTGTCAAGGCCGTTCAGGATCTTATACACTTCAATCAAATCACCCCTCACTCTTCTAAACTCCCGTGGAAACAAGCCCAGTCTGTCCAACCTTTCCTCATAAGACAACCCGCTCATTCCAGGTATCAATCTAGTAAACCTCCTCTGAACCGCCTCCAACGCATTTACACCCTTCCTTAAATAAGGAGACCAAAACTACTCACAGTGTTTGAGGCGCAGGACACCCCTTGTTTCTAAACTGTGTCCCCGAGTTCTAGTATGGAAGGATATACTTGCCTTTAGGGAGTCCAATAAAGGCTCAGTGGGCTGGTTCCTGAATTAAGGGGACTGTCCAATGAGTAGATATTGAGTAGAATGGGCCTATACTCCTTGGAGATTCGAAGCATGAGAAATGATCTCATTGAAGCACATAAAACTCACAGCTGAGAGATTGACTGGACAGTCTAGAACTAGAGTGGTCATGTTCTGAGGGTGAGGGATTAACACTTAGACCCGAGATGAGGGGAAATCTCTTCACTTGACCTGAGATGAGGAGAAATCTCTTCACTCAACCTGAGATGAGGAGAAATCTCTTCCCTCAGCCCAAGATGAGGGGAAATCTCTTCATTCAACCCAAGATGAGGAGAAATCTCTTCACTCAACCTGAATCAGGAGAAATCTCTTCCCTCAACCCAAGATGAGGGGAACTCTCTTCCCTCAACTCAAGATGAGGAGAAATCTCTTCACTCAACCTGAGATGAGGAGAAATCTCTTCACTCAACCCGAGATGAGGAGAAATCTCTTCACTCAACCTGAGATGAGGGGAAGTCTCTTCACTCAACCCGAGATGAGGAGAAATCTATTCCCTCAACCCAAGATGAAGGGAAATCTCTTCCCTCAACCCAAGATGAGGGGAAATCTCTTCACTCAACCTGAGATGAGGAGAAATCTCTTCACTCAACCTGAGATGAGGAGAAATCTCTTCACTCAACCCGAGATGAGGAGAAATCTCTTCACTCAACCTGAGATGAGGGGAAATCTCTTCACTCAACCTGAGATGAGGAGAAATCTCTTCCCTCAACCCGAGATAAGGAGAAATCTCTTCATTTGACCTGAGATGAGGAGAAATCTCTTCACTCAACCCGAGATGAGGAGAAAGCTCTTCACTTGACCCGAGATGAGGAGAAATCTCTTCACTCAGAGGGCTGTGAATCTTTGCAATTCTCCACCCCAGAGAGCCATGGATGCTCAGTGGTTAAGTCTATTCAAGACGTTGGTCGATAGACTTTTGGCACGGAGAGGATCAAGGGAAAATGTGGGAAAGCGGAATTGAGGTCAAAGATCAGCCGTGATCTTATTTTTCTTTCTTACCCTCCCATGCGATGTGGTCCACCCGCCCCTAATTGCCCCTTGAACTGAGTGGCTTGCTCGACATTTCAGAGGGGCAGTTAAAAGTCAACCGCATCGCTGTGGGGTCTGGAGTCACATGGAGGCCCAGACTGGGGTACGGACGGCAGATTTCCTTCCTCTAAAGGGGACGTTAGTGAACCAGTTGTCATGGTCACCATTATTGAGACTCGCTTTACGTTCCAGCTGGCCTGGCTGGATTTGAACCCTGGCCCCCAGGGCCTGTGGGTTACTAGTCCAGTGATATCGCTGCCTCGCCCACCCTCTGCTCCCGGATGAGATTGTCCAGTCCAGTTCGGATCAGTTGTCTGGCACACACAGATGTACACACACACACACACACAGCATACAGCAACAGGCAGGGAGTGAATGGCTACCTTCTACCCTCCCAGTGTGTGTACTGTTAGCTGCACAAAAGTTTTTTAAAAACATGTCTTCTTTCATGGGATGTGGGCGTCGCTGGTGAGGCCCAGCATTTGTTGCCCATCCCTAATTGCCCCTTGAACTGAGTGTCTTGCTTGGCCATTTCAGAGAGGCAGTTAAGAGTCAACCCCATTGTCGTGGGGTCTGGAGTCACATATAGGCCAGGCCAGGTGAGGAGGGCAGATTTCCTTCCCTAAAGGGGGCATTAGTGAACCCGATGGATTTTTACAACAATTGATGATAGTTTCATGGTCACCGTTACTGAGACTAGCTTTCAGTTCCGGGTTTATTCCAGAGTCACAGAATCTTTACAATGCAGAGAGAGGCCATTCGGCCCACCCGAGTCTGCACTGGCTCTCTGAAAGAACATTCTTTCAGAGTCCCCACTCCCCTGCCTTATCCCCGTAACCTTGCACACTCTCTCTTCCCAGGTGTCCATCCAATTCCCTTTCCAATGCCCCGATCGAACCCGCCTCCACCACCCTTTCAGTCCCAGGCTCTGGCCTCCCCCTGGGTGAAAAAAGAGTTTCCTCACATCACACTTACTCCCTTTGCCAATCATTTTCAATCTGTTGCCCTCTAGTTCCTGACGCTCCCTCGAGTGGCGACGGGTCGCTCAATATTTACCCTGTACGCACAGTTACGAACACAACCGATGTTATCCACCGAGCCAAACAAATCCCAGAGGGGAACTCATCTTACTGATCATAACCTTTGCTGTGTATTTTAAATATGAAGGAAAGAACTGCTGATCCCAGTAGCATAGAAGCCCGGCAATACTTTAGGATTTTAATAAGTATAAGATTTGTTAACAAGGACGAATAAAACTTAAGCACACAAGATTAAAGTTACACAATTGAAACAGTCTTGCAAAACATCTTCCATAAAAAACCTACTTGGTCAGAACGAATAAGTAAACTACTTGACAGCTCCCTTATAGACATTCAACCACCTTCCCTCTGCACAGAGTTAGTCTTAGGACATCCCTCCCCACTCAGCCAGCACAACTCAACTAAACGCCCTTCCTTAGATACAGTTTTTCCCTTTCACCTTAAAATCCGTTGCTCTCGAACACTTCTGTGACCTCAACTTTTCCAAAATATAAAAATCTTTCATGTTTTCCTATCGCCTCCACTTTCAGATCAAATAAAGTTTAATAACCTTCCCTTGTTTACTTATGAAACCTTTGTAAGTTGTCAAAGTCCCTTGTCACTTCCAAATTCCTCTTTGCAACTTAAGAGCTGAAAAGTCAAGTCTCTGCCTATCACCTAATGCAAATTTTAAAATCCAACCTATTTACTTGCAAATCAACTTCACCAGAGCCTCTCATTACAAATGCATGCAACTAGCCCCTTTACCCTCTTATCTCTCAACTCTCACAGACACTCTGTCTTTATGAACCTTCCAGTTTAATTAATCATGGACGGACACACACACATATACGTGTACCAGCATACACAAAACACACATGAGCACACGCAAACACACACGCACAACACACACACAAACACACACATATGCACACAAACGCACACATGTACACACACATACACACACACATACACATGTACACACAACACACACACGAGCGCACACATGAGCGCACACACATGCGCACAAACACAACACACACGCACAGGTGCACATACACATGCGCGCGCGCACACACACACACACAACACATGCGCGCACACGCACAAACACACATACATACAAACACACACACGCACCCTTCTTTACAGAATGTTGCCAATTTCCCGAAAATATTAAAATAACATCCATCTTCACAGTACCCCTCGGGATCTTGGATACCTCCATCAAGTCTCCTCTCAGCCTTCATTTCTCCAAGGAAAACAGTCCCAACCTCTCCTCACTGCTACAGTCCTTGATCCCTAGAATCCCCCCTGTACTCTCTCCAATGTCTTCATACCCATAGCTCATACATATGGCACCCAGAGCTGGCTCTAGATCAGGCTTAGCTAGCGTCTCAAATGCATGGTTAGTAATTTAATTTAAATCCCTGCAGCTACCACAGTGGGATTGGTGTCCACATCCACGGGGAAATGAGATAGGTTCCTGGATTACTAGCTGAGTGACATTACTACTACATCACCATCTCCCAGGATTAGCAGCCACCACACGCACAGCCTATGCAACACTAGCAGCAAATGAAATATTTTGCCCCATCACCCGCTGTGTGCTGCTTGTGGACAGAAGCCCACATTTAGACGTAAGCTGTACATTATAAAACAGATCAGAGAAACTGATACGACTGCGGGTGACAGCAACGATATCTCACATTAATATAGCACCTTTCAAGTCATAAATAGTCCCAAGAGCGTCATCTCGCACGAGGAGATGTTAGAACCAGCGACCTAATAGCTGTGTCGGAGACGGGGAAGCTTAGGGAGGGAATTGCAGAGCTTTGGGCCGCAGGCAGTGGAAGGCCTGGCCTCCGGTGGTGGAGCGACGGGATTCGAGGAGGGGGGAGTGCAGAGATTTCGGAGGGTTTGTGAGGCTCCACGAGGTGACGGAGACAGGGAGGAGTGAGGCGACAGAGGGGCCTGAAAAGAAGTGGATTTTAAAATGGAGGCCTTAAGCTGTGTCACAAGCTTCTGACTATGCATCCTTACAGTCACTCGCCCTTTAAGGACAGGGAAGATGGAAATAAATTGCTCTGTGCAGGGAATAAAGAATAACCAGCGGGGTGATCAAATGATAACTTAATCTGTGGCTTTCTGCTGAGGTTTATAGCGGATTCCAGTGTCATTGGAGCTGCTCGAATCAACTGCTTCACAGGATTGAGAGCAGCTCCCCTATCGCTAACCCCCAGCCCACCCACCCCAACCCACTCCCCCACCCACCCTGCCCCACTCCCCCCACCCCACTCCCCCACTCACCCTACCCCACTCCCCCACCCCACTCCCCCACCCACCCTGCCCCACTCACCCATCCACCCTGCCCCACTCCCCCACCCCACTCCCCCACCCACCCTACCCCACTCCCCCACCCCACTCCCCCACCCACCCTGCCCCACTCCCCTACCCCACTCCCCCATCCACCCTGCCCCACTCCCCCACCCCACTCCCCCACTCACCCTACCCCACTCCCCCACCCCACTCCCCCACCCACCCTACCCCACTCCCCCACCCACCCTAACCCACTCCCCCACCCCACTCCCCCACCCACCCTGCCCCACTCCCCCACCCCACTCCCCCACCCACCCTGCCCCACTCCCCCACCCCACTCCCCCACCCCACTCCCCCACCCACCCTGCCCCACTCGCCCACCCACTCTGCCCCACTCCCCCACCCACCCATCCTGCCCCACTCCCCCACCCACTCTGCCCCACTCCCCCACCCACCCATCCTGCCCCCCCTCCCCCACCCACCCTGCCCCACTCCCCCACCCACCCACCCTGCCTCAATGCCCCACCCACCCTGCTCCACTGCCCCACCCACCCTGCCCCACTCCCCCAACCCACTCCCCCACCCACCCTGCCCCACTCCCCCACCCACCCTGTCCCACTCCCCCAACCCACTCCCCCACCCACCCTGCCCCATTCCCCCACCCACTCTGCCCCACTCCCCCACCCACTCTGACCCACTCCCCCACCCACTCACCCTGCCCCAATGCCCCACCCACCCTGCCCCACTCCCCCAACCCACTCCCCCACCCACCCTGCCCCACTCCCCCACCCTCTCTGACCCACTCCCCCACCCACCCTGCCCCACTCCCCCACCCACTCTGACCCACTCCCCCACCCACTCACCCTGCCACAATGCCCCAATGCCCCACCCACCCTGCCCCACCCCCACCCACTCTGACCCACTCACCCTGCCCCAATGCCCCACCCACCACCCACCCTGCCCCACTACCTCACCCATCCTGCCCCACTCCCCCACAAACCCTGCCCCAATGCCCCACTCCCCCACCCACCCCGCCCCACTCCCCCACCCACCCTGCCCCACTCCCCCCCAACCCACCCACCCTGCCCGACTCCCCCACCCACCCCGTCCCACTCCCTCACTCCACCGCACCTGCCCCACCCATTCCAACCCCCCCACCCCAACCCACCCACCCTGCCCCAATGCTCCACCCACCCTGCCCCACTCCCCCACCCACCCCGTCCCACTCCACCACCCCACCCCACCTGCCCCACCGTGCCCCACTCCCCCACCCACCCTGACCCACTCCCCCACCCACCGTGCCCCACTCCCCCACCCACCCCGTCCCACTACCCCACCCCACCCCACCTGCCCAATCGTGCCCCACTCCCCCACCCACCCTGACCCACTCCCCCACCCACCATGCCCCACTCCCCCACCCACTCTGCCCCACTCTCACACCCACCCTACCCCCACTCCCCCACCCACCCTACCCCACTCCCCCACCCACCCTACCCCACTCCCCCACCCACCTTGCCCCAAACACCCTGCCCCACTGCGCAACCCACCCCACCCTGCTCCACCCCACCTCACCCCACCCACCCCACCCACTCCACCTCACCCCACTCCACCTCACCCCACCTCACCTCACCCCACTCCACCTCACCCCACCTCACCTCACCCCATCCCACCTCACTCCACCCCCACCCCACCTCACCTCGATGCAGGTTCACATGGCCAGTCCTTCCATTCATTGATCCCAACCTCCAAAGAAAATGAGCTGGGGGGAGGTCCAGGGCAGGTAACAATCCCTGCTGGATAACACACCCATCAGCAGTGAGAGGAGAGTACAATACTGCCCACAGTCGAATAGCCCAACAATGCACACTATAGATGCCACATCCCCAAGGGAGACTGTATGATTTTTTAATTCACTCATGGGATGTGGGCATCACTGGCATTTATTGCCCATCCCTAAATTGCCCTTGTCCAGAGGGCATTTTCAAAAGTCACATGTGGGCCAGAGCAGATGATAAAGGGGCGTTAGTGAACTAGATGTGTTTCTATGACGATGGTCACCATTAGACCTTTAATCCCAGATATTAATCGACTTACAAATTCCACCGTCTGCTGAGGTGAGATTCCAGCCCGGGTCCCCGGAGTATTACCCCGGACCTCTGAATTACCAGCTCAGTGACAACGCCCCCCCCCACACCACCGCCTCCACATGGGACCACTCACCGCACCCCACTCCCATCCCCACAATAAATGATGTGGTGGGGAGGGGGGGGGGGGGGGGGGTGTGTGTGTGTGTGTGTGTGTGTGTGTGTGTGTGGGGGGGGGGGGGGGGGGGGGGGGGGGTGAGGGGGGCGGTGGGTAGAGAATTGACACCGTAACATCCCTGCGAAAATGTTCCACCGGCAGAGCCGCCCGTCTGTCTTGATCAATCCGATGGCTCTCTGCCCTGGGGCCCGTTACACTTGCACTTGCTGTTGTTCACCCAGGGCTGTGTGACCCACCTGCTCCCCGAGAAGCAGGCCCAGCACCACAGGCCTGTCAGCTCACCTTCTGAACAGGCGTTGCTTAAGAGCGCCAGCTACTCTTTTCCTGATGAGTTAAACAAAGTGAAGGCTGTGGGACCGGCCTCCGTTGACGGGGAGCACCCTCCCCTCTCAGAATTGGGCGCGGCGATCGAGTCGCTGGACGGCGAGAGCGCCATGGAGACAATTTGTGCCGGGCAGCTGGTTCCCTGATCCCGGAATGCAGACGGCTTGACCGCAGCGCGCTGTGTTCAATGTGAGAGCCACCATGCGACGATGCTTAACAAAATGGTCAGTTCCAGGGGTCCAAGGAAGGAGAGAGACATGGCCGCCACGCCAAGGGCCAGGAGCCACAGTTTGACGCCAGGCCGGTTAAATGCAGAGCCCGGCCTGTCAGGGATGGACACAGGGTCGGTGATGAGCCTCTGCTGTCGCTGTGTGTTATGTTAATGCGACCGTCAGTGCCCCCGGCAGGGAGAGGGCGGCAACTGGTCTTGTGTACAGAGGCACAAAAACTAACAGCAGCGGTGGTGCCAGGGTAGGGATGTGCCACGCTCATTGAGGACCGCTGACCTTTCCCCTCAGGACAGAGACGACTCGCGTTGAGGGCCGACCCGACTGGGAGCCGCACCCTGGGGGGGGAGCCGGGGGAACCCGGGGTAAATCGACATGCAGAGCGCTCATTCCTCACACCCCACGCAGAGCGACAGGGGTCGGGATGTAGCGCGGCAAGTGGACGTCAGCACCCCGAGTTGGAGAGGGCACAGGGCGAGGCGGGGGAGGAATATCAGAGAGTGCTACAGTGAGGGGTGTGGGGTATATCAGAGAGTGTTACAGTGAGGGGTGTGGGGTAAATCAGAGAGTGTTACAGTGAGAGGTGTGGGGTATATCAGAGAGTGTTACAGTGAGGGATGTGGGGTATATCAGAGAGTGTTACAGTGAGGGGTGTGGGGTATATCAGAGAGTGTTACAGTGAGGGATGTGGGGTATATCAGAGAGTGTTACAGTGAGGAACGTGGGGTATATCAGAGAGTGTTACAGTGAGGGGTGTGGGGTATATCAGAGAGTGTTACAGTGAGGGGTGTGGGGTATATCAGAGAGTGTTACAGTGAGGGGTGTGGGGTATATCAGAGAGTGTTACAGTGAGGGGTGTGGGGTATATCAGAGAGTGTTACAGTGAGGGATGTGGGGTATATCAGAGAGTGTTACAGTGAGGGGTGTGGGGTATATCAGAGAGTGTTACAGTGAGGGGTGTGGGGTATATCAGAGAGTGTTACAGTGAGGGGTGTGGGGTATATCAGAGAGTGTTACAGTGAGTGGTGTGGGGGATATAGAGAGTGTTATAGTGAGTGGTGTGGGGTATATTAGAGAGTGTTACAGTGAGGGATGTGGGGTATATCAGAGAGTGTTACAGTGAGGGGTGTGGGGTATATCAAAGAGTGTTACAGTGACGGGTGTGGGGTATACCAGAGAGTGTTACAGTGAGGGGTGTCGGGTATATCAGAGAGTGTTACAGTGAGGGGTGTGGGGTACATCAGAGAGTGTTACAGTGAGGGATGTGGGGTATATCAGAGAGTGTTACAGTGAGGGGTGTGGGGTATATCAGAGAGTGTTACAGTGAGGGGTGTGGGGTATATCAGAGAGTGTTACAGTGAGGGGTGTGGGATATATCAGAAAGTGTTACAGTGAGGTGTGTGTGGTATATCAGAGAGTGTTACAGTGAGGTGTGTGTGGTATATCAGAGAGTGTTACAGTGAGGGGTGTGTGGTATATCAGAGAGTGTAACAGTGAGGAGTGTGAGGTATATTAGAGAGTGTTACAGTGAGGGGTGTAAGGCAGATCAGAGAGTGTTACAGTGAGGGGTGTGGGGTATATCAGAGTGTTACAGTGAGGGGTGTGGGGTATATCAGAGAGTGTTACAGTGAGGGGTGTGGGGTATATTAGAGAGTGTTACAGTGAGGGGTGTGACACACATCAGAGAGCGTTAAAGTGAGGGGTGTGGGGTATATCAGAGATTGTTACAGTGAGGTGTGTGGGGAATATCAGAGAGTGTTACAGTGAGGTGTGGATTATATCAGAGATTGTTACCGTGAGCGGTGTGAAGCATTTCAGAGAGTGTTACAGTGAGGTTTGTTGTGATATTGGAGAGTGTTTCAGAGAGGGGTGTGGGGTATATCAGAGAGTGTTACAGTGAGGAGTGTGGAGTATATCAGAGAGTGTTACAGTGAGGGGTGTGGAGTATATCAGAGAGTGTTACAGTGAGGGGTGTGGGGTATATCAGAGAGTGTTACAGTGAGGGGTGTGGGGTATATCAGAGAGTGTTACAGTGAGGGTAGTGGAGTATATCAGAGAGTGTTACAGTGAGGGGTGTGCGGTATATCAGAGAATGTTACAGTGAGGGGTGTGGGGTATATCAGAGAGTGTAACAGTAAGGCGTGTGCGGTATATCAGGGGAGTGTTACAGTTAGTGGGTTGGGGTATATCAGAGAATGTTACAGTGAGGGGTGTGGGGTATATCAGAGTGTTACAGTGAGGGGTGTGGAGTATATCAGAGAGTGTTACAGTGAGAGGGGTGGGGAATATCAGAGAGTGTTACAGTGAGGGGTGTGGAGTATATCAGAGAGTGTTACAGTGAGAGGATTGGGGAATATCAGAGAGTGTTACAACGAGGGATTTGGGTATATCAGAGGTTGTGAAACAGTGAGGTGTGTGGAGTATATTAGAGAATGTTACAGTGAGGGGTGTGGAGTATATCAGGCAGTGTTACAGTGAGCTGTGTGGAGTGTATCAGAGACTGTGACAGTCAGGGTTGTGGGGCAAATCTGGTGTGTTACAGTGAGGCATGTGGGGTATCTCAGAGTGTACAGTGAGATATGTGGAATATATCAGAGTGTGTTAGAATGAGGAATGTTGGGTATATTAGAAAGTGCTACATTGATGTTTGTGTGGTATATCAGAGAGTGTTATAGTGAACGTTGTTGGTATATCAGAAAGTGTTTCAGAGAGGGTTGTGGAGTTTATCAGAGAGCCTTAGAGTGAGGGGTTTGGGGTATATCAGAGAGCCTTAGAGTGAGGGGTGTGGGGTATACTACGAGGTGTTACAGTGTGCGGAGTGAGGTATATCAGAGTGTTTCAGAGAAGAGACTGGCTTATATCAGACAGTGTTACTGTCCTGGGTGTGGGGTAAATTAGTGTGTTGCAAAGTGGGGTGCGTGGAGTATATCAGCGAATATTACAGTGAAGGGTGTGGGTTATATCAAATAGTGTTACAGGGAGGAGATTGGGGTATATCAGAGAGTGTTACTATTAGGGGTGTGAGGCAAAGCAGTGTTTGTTAAAGAGGGGTGTTGGGTATATCAGAGCATTGCAGTGAGGGGTGTGCGGTATATCAGAGAGTGTGACAGTGAGGGGTGTGGGATATATCAGAGTGTTCCACTGAGGATTGTGGGGTGTATTAGAGAGTGTTTCTTTGAGAGACGTGGGTTGTATTAGTCAGTCATACAGTGGGGTATATCAGAGAGTGTTACAGTGAGGGGTGTGGGGTATATCAGAGAGTGTTACAGTGAAGTGTGTGGGGTATATCAGAAAGTGTTACAGTGACGGATGTGGGGTATATTAGAGAGTGTTACAGTGAGGGGTGTGGGGTATATCAGAGAGTGTTACAGTGAGGGGTGTGGGATATATCAGAGTGTTCCACTGAGGATCGTGGGGTGTATTAGAGAGTGTTTCTTTGAGAGGCGTGGGTTGTATTAGTCAGTCATACAGTGGTGTATATCAGAGAGTGTTACAGTGAGGGGTGTGGGGTATATCAAAGATTGTAACAGTGACGGGTGTGGGGTATATCAGTGTTACAATGCGGGTTGTGGGGTATATCAGAGAGTGCTACAGTGAGCGGTGTGGGTATATCAGAGAGTGTTACATTGAGGGTTGTGGGTTACATCAGAGATTGTTCCTGAGAGGGGTGTGGGGTATATCAGAGAGTGTTACAGTGCGGGGGGTGGCTTATATCATAGAGTGTTACAGTGAGAGGTGTGGGGTATATCAGAGAGTGTTACAGGGAGGGGTGTGGGGAATATCAGAGAGTGTTACAGGGAGGGGTGTGGGTTATATCAGAGAGTGTTATAGTGTGGGGTGTGGGATATATCAGAGAGTGTTTCAGTGAAGGGTGCGGGATATATCAGGAAGTGTTACAGTGAGGGGTATGTGGGATATATCACAGACTGTTACAGAGATTGTAATAGTGAGGGGTGTGGGGTATATCAGAGACTATTGCAATGCGTCTTGTGGGGTATATCAGAGAGTGTTACCGTGAGGGTGTGGGGTTTATCAGAGACTGTTACAGTGAGGGATGTGGGGTACATCAGAGTGTTACAGTGAGGAGTGTGGGGTATATCAGTGGGTGTTACAATGAGGGGTGTGGGGTATATCAGAGAGAGTTACAGTGAGGGGTGTGGGGTATATCAGAGAGTGTTACAGTGAGGGGAGTGGTGTATATCAGAGAGTGTTACAGTGAGGTGTATGGGGAATATCAGCTATTGTTACAGTGCCGGGAGTGGGCTATATCAGAGAGTGTTACAGTGCGGTTTGTGGGGTATATCAGAGAGTGTTACAGTGAGGGGTGTGGGGCATATCAGAGAATGTAACAGCGTGTGTGGTGTGGTATATAAGAGAGTGTTACTGTGAGGGGTGCGCGGTATTTCAGAGAGTGTTACAGCAAGTGGTGTGGTGTAATCAGAGAGTGTGACTGTGAGGGGTTTTGGGTTTTTCAGAGAATGTTGCAGCGTGGGATGTGGAGTATATCAGGCAATGTTAGATTGAGGGGTGTGGGGTATATCAAAGGGTATGACAGTGCGGGTTGTGGGATATATCAGAGTGTTGCACTGAAGATCGTGGGGTGTATTAGAGAGTGTCACATTAAGAGGCGTGGAGTGTATCAGACAGTGATACAGTGGGTTATATCAGAGTGTGTTATAGTGAGGGGTGTGAGGTATATCAAAGTGTTACTCTGAGGAATGTGGGGTGTATCAGATAGTGTTACAGTGAGTGGTGTGGGGTATATCAGAGAGTGTGACAGTTAGAGTGAGGTGTGTGGGGTATATCAGAGAGTGTTAGAGTGAGGGGTGTGGGGTATATCAGAGAGTGTTACAGTGCGGGGTGTGGCTTATATCAGAGAGTGTTACAGTGAGTGGTGTTGGGTATATCAGAGAGTGTGACAGTTAGGTGTGTGGGGTATATCAGAGAGTTTTAGAGTGAGGGGTGTGGGGTATATCAGACAGTGTTACAGTGAGGGTTGTAGGGTATATCAGAGAGTGATACAGTGAGGGGTGTGGGTTACATCAGAGATTGTTACAGTGTGGGTGTGAGGTATATCAGAGAGTGTTACAGTGCGTGGTGTGTGGTATATCAGAGATTGTTACAGTGAGGGGTGTGGGGTATATCAGACAGTGTTACAGTGAGCTGTGCGGGGTATATCAGAGAGATTGTTACAGTGAAGGGTGTTGGTTATATCAAAGAGTGTTACAGTGAAGTGTGTGGTGTTTATCAGAGAATGTTACCGTGAGGGGTGTGGTGTATATCAGAGAGTGTTACAGGGAGGGGTGTGGGGTATATCAGAGAGTGTTACAGTGAGGTGTGTGGAGTTTATCAGAGAGTGTTACAGGGAGGGGTGTGGAGTATATCAGACAGTGTTACAGTGAGGGGTGTGGGGTATGTCAGAGAGTGTTACAGTGAGGGGTGTGGGTTACATCAGAGATTGTTACAGTGTGGGTGTGAGGTATATCAGAGAGTGTTACAGTGCCTGGTGTGTGGTATATCAGTGAGTGTTACAGTGAGGGGTGTGGGGTATATCAGAGATTGTTACAGTGAGGTGTCTGGGGTATATCAGTGAGTGTTACAGTGAGTGGTGTGGGGTATATCAGAGAGTGTTACAGTGAGTGGTGTGGGGCATATCAGTGAATGTTACAGTGTGGGGTGTGCTGGTATATGAGAGAGTGTTACTGTGAGGGGTGTGCAAAATATCCGAGAATGTTACATCAAGTGGTGTGGGGTATATCAGTGAGTGTGACTGTGAGGGTTTTTGGGTTTGCCATAGAATGTCGCAGTGTGGGATGTGGAGAATATCATGCAGTGTTACAATGAGTGGTTTGGTGTATATCAAAGAGTGTGACAGTGAGTGGTTTGTGATATATCTGAGTGTTAAACTGAGGATCGTGGGGTGTATTAGAGAGTGTTACATTGAGAAGCGTGGGGTGTATCAGACAGTGTTACAGTGAGAGCGGTGGGTTATATCAGAGAGTGTTACAGTAAGGGGTGTGAGGTATATCAGAGAGTTTTACAGTGAGGGTTGTGGGGTATATTAGAGAGTGTTACAGTGAGGGGTGTGGAATATATCAGAGAGTGTTACAGTGAGGGGTGTGAGGTATATCAGAAAGTGTTACAGTGAGTTGTGTGGGGTATATCAGAGAGTGTTACAGTGAGGGGTGTGGGGTATATCAGAGAGTGTAACAGTGAGGGATATGGGGTATATCAGAGAGTGTTACAGTGAGGGGTGTAGGGTTTATCAGAGAGTGTTACAGTGAGGGGTGTGGAGTTTATCAGAGGGTGTTACAGGGAGGGGTGTGGAGTATATCAGACAGTGTTACAGTGAGGGATGTGAGGTATATCAGACAGTGTTACAGTGAGGGGTATGGGAAATATCAGAGAGTGTTACAGTGAGGGGTGTGGGGTATATCAGAAAGTGTTACAGTGAGGGATGTGGGGTATATCAGAGAGTGTTACAGTGAGGGGTGTAGGGTTTATCAGAGAGTGTTACAGTGAGGGGTCCGGGATATATCAGGAAGTGTTACAGTGAGGGGTGTGGGGTATATCAGAGAGTGTTACAGTGAGGGGTGTCGAGTATATCAGACAGTGTTACAGTGATGGATGTGAGGTATATCAGACAGTGTTACCGTGAGGGGTGTGGGGTAAATCAGAGAGTGTTACAGTGAGGGGTGTGGGGTATATCAGAGAGTGATACTGTAAGGGGTGTGGGATATATCAGGAAGTGTTACAGTGAGGAATGTGGGGTATATCAGAGGGTGTTACAATGAGAGGTGTGGGATATATCAGAGAGTGTTACAGTGAGTGGCGTGGGGTAGACCAGAGATTGTTAGAGTGAGGGGAGTGGGGTATGTCAAAGAGTGTTACAGTGAGGGGTTTACGCTATATGAGAGAGTGTTACCGTGAGGGGTGTGGGATATATCAGAGAGTGTTACAGTGAATTGGGTGGGGTATATCAGAGAGTGTTACAGTGAGGAATGAGGGGTCTTTCAGAGAGTGTTACAGTGAGGGGTGTGGGGTATATCAGACAGCGTTACAGTGAGCTGTGCGGGGTATATCAGAGAGATTGTTACAGTGAAGGGTGTTGGTTATATCAAAGAGTGTTACAGTGAAGTGTGTGGTGTTTATCAGAGAATGTTACCATGAGGGGTGTGGTGTATATCAGAGAGTGTTACAGGGAGGGGTGTGGGGTATATCAGAGAGTGTTACAGTGAGGTGTGTGGAGTTTATCAGAGAGTGTTACAGGGAGGGGTGTGGAGTATATCAGACAGTGTTACAGTGAGGGGTGTGGGGTATATCAGAGAGTGTTACAGTGAAGGGTGTGGGGTATATCAGACAGTGTTAGAGTGAGGTGTTTGGAGTTTATCAGAGAGTTTTACAGTGAGGGGTGTCGAGTATATCAGACAGTGTTACAGTGATGGATGTGAGGTATATCAGACAGTGTTACCATGAGGGGTGTGGGGTATATCAGAGAGTGTTACAGTGAGGGGTGTGGGGTATATCAGAGAGTGATACTGTATGGGGTGTGGGATATATCAGACAGTGTTACAGTGAGGGGTTTTGGGGATATCAGAGAGATTTTCAGTGAGGGGTATGAGGAATATCAATGAGAGTTACAGTAAGGGGTGTGCGTTATATCAGTGAGTGTTAGAGTGAGTTTTGTTGGATATATCAGAGAGTGTTTCAGTGAAGGCTGCGGGATATATCAGAGAGTGTTACAGTGACGGGTGTGGGGTATATCAGAGAGTGTTACAGTGAGGTGTGTGGAGTTTATCAGAGAGTGTTACAGGGAGGGGTGTGGAGTTTAGCAGACAGTGTTACAGTGAGGGATGTGAGGTATATCAGACAGTGTTACAGTGAGGGGTGTGGGGTATATCAGAGAGTGTTACAGTGAGGGGTGTGGGGTATATCAGAGAGTGTTACAGTGAGGGGTGTGGGGTATATCAGACAGTGTTACAGTGAGGGGTGTGGGGTATATCAGAGAGTGTTACAGTGAGGGGTGTGGGGTATATCAGAGAGTGTTATAGTGAGGGATGTAGGGTATATCAGAGAGTGTTACCGTGAGGGGTGTAGGGTTTATCAGAGAGTGTTACAGTGAGGGGTGTGGGGTATATCAGACAGTGTTACAGTGAGGTGTTTGGAGTTTGTCAGAGAGTGTTACAGTGAGGGGTGTCGAGTATATCAGACAGTGTTACAGTGATGGATGTGAGGTATATCAGACAGTGTTACCATGAGGGGTGTGGGGTATATCAGAGAGTGTTACAGTGAGGGGTGTGGGGTATATCAGAGAGTGATACTGTAAGGGGTGTGGGATATATCAGACAGTGTTACAGTGAGGGGTGTGGGGAATATCAGAGTGTTACAGTGAGGGGTTTTGGGGATATCAGAGAGATTTTCAGTGAGGGGTATGAGGAATATCAATGAGAGTTACAGTAAGGGGTGTGCGTTATATCAGTGAGTGATAGAGTGAGTTTTGTTGGATATATCAGAGAGTGTTTCAGTGAAGGATGCGGGATATATCAGGAAGTGTTACAGTGAGGGGTATATGGGATATTTTTGAGACTTTCACAGTGAGGGGTGTAGAGCATATCAGAGTATCTTACAGTGAGAGGTGTGCGGTATATCAGAGAGTGTTACAGTGATGGGTATGGGGTGTATCAGAGATTATTACAGTGAGGGTTGTAGGGTATATCAGAGAGTGATACAGTGAGGATGATGTATATCAGAGGGTGTTACAGTGGGCAGTATTGGATATATTAGAGAGTGTTACAGTGAGGGGTGTGGGGTATATCAGAGAGTGTTACATTGAGGGTTGTGGGTTACATCAGAGATTGTTACAGTGTGGGTGTGGGTTATATCGGAGAGTGTTACAGTGAGGGGTGTGGAATATATCAGAGAGTGTTACAGTGAGGGGTGTGAGGTATATCAGAGAGTGTTACAGTGAGGGGTGTTGGGTATATCAGAACGTGTTACAATGAGGGTTGTGGGGTATATTAGAGAGAGTTACAGTGATGGGTGTGGGGTAGATCAGAGTGTGTTACAGTGAGGGGTATGGTTTAGATCAGAGAGTGTTACAGTGAGGGGTGTGAAGTATATCAGAGAGTGTTACAGTGAGTTGGGTGGGGTGTATCAGAGAGTGTGACAGTGAGGGGTGTGGGTAATATCAGACAGTGTTACAGTGAGGGGTTTGGGTGTTATCAGGGATTGGTACAGTGAGGGGTGTAGGATATATCAGAGAGTGTTACAGTGAGGTGTGTGGGGTACATCAGAGAGTGTTACAGTGAGGGGTGTGGGGTATATCAGAGAGTGTTACAGTGAGGGGTGTAGGGTTTATCAGAGTGTTTTACAGTGAGCGGTGAGGGGTATATCAGAGAGTGTTACAGTGAGGTGTGTGGAGTTTATCAGAGGGTGTTACAGGGAGGGGTGTGGAGTATATCAGACAGTGTTACAGTGAGGGATGTGAGGTATATCAGACAGTGTTACAGTGAGGGGTATGGGAAATATCAGAGAGTGTTACAGTGAGGGGTGTGGGTTATATCAGAGAGTGTTACAGTGAGGGGTGTGTGTTATATCAGAGAGTGTTAAAGTGAGGCGTGTGGGATATATCAGAGAGTGTTTCAGTGAAGGATGCGGGATATATCAGGAAGTGTTACAGTGAGGGGTGTGGGGTATATCAGAGAGTGTTAAAGTGAGTGGTGTGGGATATATCAGAGAGTGTTACAGTGAGGGCTGTGGGTTATATCAAAGAGTGTTAAAGTGAGGGGTGTGGGATATATCAGAGAGTGTTTCAGTGAAGGATGCGGGATATATCAGGAAGTGTTACAGTGAGCGGTATATGGGATATTTTTGAGACTTTCACAGTGAGGGGTGTAGAGCATATCAGAGTATCTTACAGTGAGAGGTGTGCGGTATATCAGAGAGTGTTACAGTGATGGGTATGGGGTGTATCAGAGATTATTACAGTGAGGGTTGTAGGGTATATCAGAGAGTGATACAGTGAGGATGATGTATATCAGAGGGTGTTACAGTGGGCAGTATTGGATATATTAGAGAGTGTTACAGTGAGGGGTGTGGGGTATATCAGAGAGTGTTACATTGAGGGTTGTGGGTTACATCAGAGATTGTTACAGTGTGGGTGTGGGTTATATCGGAGAGTGTTACAGTGAGGGGTGTGGAATATATCAGAGAGTGTTACAGTGAGGGGTGTGAGGTATATCAGAGAGTGTTACAGTGAGGGGTGTTGGGTATATCAGAACGTGTTACAGTGAGGGTTGTGGGGTATATTAGAGAGAGTTACAGTGATGGGTGTGGGGTAGATCAGAGTGTGTTACAGTGAGGGGTATGGTTTAGATCAGAGAGTGTTACAGTGAGGGGTGTGAAGTATATCAGAGAGTGTTACAGTGAGTTGCGTGGGGTGTATCAGAGAGTGTGACAGTGAGGGGTATGGGTAATATCAGAGAGTGTTACAGTGAGGGGTTTGGGTGATATCAGGGATTGGTACAGTGAGGGGTGTAGGATGTATCAGAGAGTGTTACAGTGAGGTGTGTGGGGTACATCAGAGAGTGTTACAGTGAGGGGTGTGGGGTATATCAGAGAGTGTTACAGTGAGGAATGTGGGGTATATCAGAGAGTGTTACAGTGAGGGGTTTAGGGATTATCAGAGAGTTTTACAGTGAGGGGTGTGTGGTGTATCAGAGAGTGTTACAGTGAAGTGTGTGGAGTTTATCAGAGAGTGTTCCAGTGAGGGGTGTGGAGTATAACAGACAGTGTTACGTTGAGTGATGTGAGGTATATCAGACAGTGTTACAGTGAGGGGTGTGGGGTGTATCAGAGAGTATTACAGTGAGGGATGTGGGGTATATCAGAGAGTGTTACAGTGAGGGGTGTAGGGTTTATCAGAGTGTTACAGTGAGCGGTGAGGGGTATATCAGAGAGTGTTACAGTGAGGTGTGTGGAGTTTATCAGAGGGTGTTACAGGGAGGGGTGTGGAGTATATCAGAGTGTTACAGTGAGGGATGTGAGGTATATCAGACAGTGTTACAGTGAGGGGTATGGGAAATATCAGAGAGTGTTACAGTGAGGGGTGTGGGTTATATCAGAGAGTGTTACAGTGAGGGGTGTGTGTTATATCAGAGAGTGTTAAAGTGAGGCGTGTGGGATATATCAGAGAGTGTTTCAGTGAAGGATGCGGGATATATCAGGAAGTGTTACAGTGAGGGGTGTGGGGTATATCAGAGAGTGTTAAAGTGAGTGGTGTGGGATATATCAGAGAGTGTTACAGTGAGGGCTGTGGGATATATCAAAGAGTGTTAAAGTGAGGGGTGTGGGATATATCAGAGAGTGTTTCAGTGAAGGATGCGGAATATATCAGGAAGTGTTACAGTGAGGGGTATATGGGATATTTTTGAGACTTTCACAGTGAGGGGTGTAGAGCATATCAGAGTACCTTACAGTGAGAGGTGTGCGGTATATCAGAGAGTGTTACAGTGAGGGGTTTAGTGATTATCAGAGAGTTTTACAGTGAGGGGTGTGTGGTGTATCAGAGAGTGTTACAGTGAGGTGTGTGGAGTTTATCAGAGAGTGTTCCAGTGAGGGGTGTGGAGTATAACAGACAGTGTTACGTTGAGTGATCTGAGGTATATCAGACAGTGTTACAGTGAGGGGTGTGGGGTGTATCAGAGAGTGTTACAGTGAGGGGTGTAGGGTTTATCAGAGTGTTACAGTGAGCGGTGAGGGGTATATCAGAGAGTGTTACAGTGAGGTGTGTGGAGTTTATCAGAGGGTGTTACAGGGAGGGGTGTGGAGTATATCAGAGGGTGTTACAGGGAGGGGTGTGGAGTATATCAGACAGTGTTACAGTGAGGGATGTGAGGTATATCAGACAGTGTTACAGTGAGGGGTGTGGGGAATATCAGAGTGTTACAGTGAGGGGTTTTGGGGATATCAGAGAGATTTTCAGTGAGGGGTATGAGGAATATCAATGAGAGTTACAGTAAGGGGTGCGCGTTATATCAGTGAGTGTTAGAGTGAGTTTTGTTGGATATATCAGAGAGTGTTTCAGTGAAGGCTGCGGGATATATCAGAGAGTGTTACAGTGACGGGTGTGGGGTATATCAGAGAGTGTTACAGTGAGGTACGTGGAGTTTATCAGAGAGTGTTGCAGGGAGGGGTGTGGAGTTTAGCAGACAGTGTTACAGTGAGGGATGTGAGGTATATCAGACAGTGTTACAGTGAGGGGTGTGGGGTATATCAGAGAGTGTTACAGTGAGGGGTGTGGGGTACATCAGAGAGTGTTACAGTGAGGGATGTAGGGTATATCAGAGAGTGTTACCGTGAGGGGTGTAGGGTTTATCAGAGAGTGTTACAGTGAGGGGTGTGGGGTATATCAGACAGTGTTACAGTGAGGTGTTTGGAGTTTGTCAGAGAGTGTTACAGTGAGGGGTGTCGAGTATATCAGACAGTGTTACAGTGATGGATGTGAGGTATATCAGACAGTGTTACCATGAGGGGTGTGGGGTATATCAGAGAGTGTTACAGTGAGGGGTGTGGGGTATATCAGAGAGTGATACTGTAAGGGGTGTGGGATATATCAGACAGTGTTACAGTGAGGGGTGTGGGGAATATCAGAGTGTTACAGTGAGGGGTTTTGGGGATATCAGAGAGATTTTCAGTGAGGGGTATGGGGAATATCAATGAGAGTTACAGTAAGGGGTGTGCGTTATATCAGTGAGTGTTAGAGTGAGTTTTGTTGGATATATCAGAGAGTGTTTCAGTGAAGGATGCGGGATATATCAGGAAGTGTTACAGTGAGGGGTATATGGGATATTTTTGAGACTTTCACAGTGGGGGGTGTAGAGCATATCAGAGTATCTTACAGTGAGAGGTGTGCGGTATATCAGAGAGTGTTACAGTGATGGGTATGGGGTGTATCAGAGATTATTACAGTGAGGGTTGTAGGGTATATCAGAGAGTGATACAGTGAGGATGATGTATATCAGAGGGTGTTACAGTGGGCAGTATTGGATATATTAGAGAGTGTTACAGTGAGGGGTGTGGGGTATATCAGAGAGTGTTACATTGAGGGTTGTGGGTTACATCAGAGATTGTTACAGTGTGGGTGTGGGTTATATCGGAGAGTGTTACAGTGAGGGGTGTGGAATATATCAGAGAGTGTTACAGTGAGGGGTGTTGGGTATATCAGAACGTGTTACAGTGAGGGTTGTGGGTTACATCAGAGATTGTTACAGTGTGGGTGTGGGTTATATCGGAGAGTGTTACAGTTAGGGTTGTGGGTTATATCAGAGAGTGTTACAGTTAGGGTTGTGGGTTATATCAGAGAGTGTTAAGATGAGGGGTGTGGGTAAAACAGAGACTGTTTCAGTGAAGTGTGTGATATCTGTTAGGAAGTGTTACAGTGAGGGGTATGTGGGATATATCAGAGAAAGTTACATGAGAGGTGTGGGCAATATCTGTGAATGTTACAGTGAGGGATGTGCGGTATATGTGAGAGTGTTACTGTGAGTGGAGGTGAATATCAGAAAGTGTTACAGTGAGGAGTGTGGGGTTTATCAAAGTGTTACACTGAGGACCGTGGGGTGTATTAGAGAGAGTTACACTGATGGGTGTGGGTTTGATCAGAGTGTGTTACAGTGAGGGGTGTGGTGTACATCAGAGAGTGTTACACTGAGGAGTGTGTGGTATATCAAAGTGTGTTACAGTGAGGTGTTTAGGGTATATGAGAGAGTGTTACCGTGAGTGGTGTGGGGTATATCAGAGAGTGTGACAGTGAGGGGAGGAGAATATCAGAGAGTGTTACAATGAGGGGTGTGGGGTATATCAGAGACTGTTATAGTGAGTGATGTGGGGTATATCAGACAGTGTTACAGTGAGTGGTGTCAGGTTTATCAAAGAGTGTTACAGTGAGGGGTGTGGGGTATATCAGAGAGTGTTACAATGAGGGGTGTGAGGTATATCAGAGACTGTTATAGTGAGTGATGTGGGGTATATCAGACAGTGTTACAGTGAGTGGTGTCAGGTTTATCAAAGAGTGTTACAGTGAGGGGTGTGGGGTATATCAGAGAGTTTTACAGTGAGGGGTGTGAGGTATATGAGAGAGTGTTACAGTAAGGGGCTTGGGGTATTTTAGAGCGTGTTAAGATGAGGGGTGTGGGCTATATCAGAGAGTGTTTCAGTGAAGTGTGCGGGATATATAATGAAGTGTTACAGTGAGGGGTATGTGGGATATATCAGAGAACGTTACACTGAGGGCTGTGTGGTATATGAGAGTGTGTTACTGTGAGTGGTGTCCGGTATATCAGAGAGTGTTACAGCAAGTGTTGTGGGGTATATTAGAGAGTGTGACTGTGAGGGTTTTTGGGTATACCAGAGAATGTTGCAGTGTGTGATGTGGAGTATATCAGGCAGTGTTACAATGAGGGGTGTGGGGTATATCAAAGGGTTTGACAGTGAGAGGTGTGAGATATATCAGAATGTTCCACCGAGGATCGTGGGGTGTATTAGAGAGTGTTACAGTAAGAGGTGTGGGGTATATCCGAGTTTGTTCCAGTGAGGGGCATGGGGAATATCAGATTGTTACACTGAGGAACGTGGGGTGTATTAGAGAGTGTTACAATGAAAGGGATGGGGTATATCAGAGTGTGTTACAGTGAGGGGTGTGGTGTTTTAAGAGAGTGTTCCAGTGAGGGGTGTGAGGTATATCAGAGATTGTTACAGTGAGGGGTGTGGTTTAGATCAGAGAGTGTTACAGTAAGGGGCGTGGGGTTTATCAGTGAGTGTTACAGTGAGTGGTGTGTGATATATCAGAGTGTTACACTGAGGATCGTGGGGTGTATTAGAGAGTGTTACATTGAGAGGCGTGGGGTGTGTCAGACAGTGATACAGTGAGCGTGGTGGGGTATATCAGAGTGTTACAGTGAGGGGTGTGGGGTATATCAGAGAGTGTTACAGTGAGGGGTGTGGAGTATATCAGAGAGTGTTACAGTGAGGGGTGTGGGGTATATCAGAGAGTGTTATGGTGAGGGGTGTGGGGTAGACCAGAGAGTGTTACAGTGAGGGGTGTGGGGTAGATCAGAGAGTGTTACAGTGAGGGGTGTGGGGTATATCAGAGAGTGTTACAGTGAGGGAAGTGCGTTATATCAGAGCGTTGCAGTGATTGCTATGTGATATATCATAGAGTGTTTCAGTGAAGGTTGTGGGATATATGAGGGAGTGTTACAGTGAGGGGTATATGGGAAATATCAGACTGTGTTATAGTGAGAGGTATGGGGTATATCAGACCGTGTGACTGTGAGGGCTCTGGGGTAGATCAGAGTGTGTGACAGTGAGGGGTGTGGGTTAGATCAGAGAGTGTTACAGTAAGGGGTGTGGGGTATATCAGAGAGTGTTACAATGAGGGGTCTGGGGTATATCAGAGTGTTACAGAGAGGGGTCGGGGTATATCAGATGGTGTTACAGTGAGGGGTGTGGCGTATATCAGAGAGTGTTACAGTGAGAGATGTGGGATATATCAGGCAGTGTTACAGTGAGGGGTGTAGGGTATTTCAGAAAATGTTACAGTGAGGGGTGTGGGGTATATCAGCGAGTGTTACAGTGAGGGTTGTGGGGTATATCAGAGAGTTTTACAGTTAGGGTTGTGGGGAATATCAGAGAGTGTTAACAGTGAGAGGTGTGGGTTATATCAGAGTGTGTTACAGTGAGGGGTGTGGGGTATATCAGAGAGTGTTACAGTGAGGGGTGTGAGGTATATCAGAGAGTGTTACAGTGAGGGGTGTGAGGTATATCAGAGAGTTTTACAGTTAGGGTTGTGGGGAATATCAGAGAGTGTTAACAGTGAGAGGTGTGGGGTATATCAGAGTGTGTTACAGTGAGAGGTGTGGGGTAAATCAGTGACTGTTACAGTGTGGGGTGTGGGGTATATCAGAGAGTGTTACAGTGAGGGGTGTGGGTTATATCAGAGAGTGTTACAGTGAGGGGTGTGGGGTATATCAGAGAGTGTTACAGTGAGTGGTGTGGGGTATATCAGAGTGTGTTACAGTGAGGGGTGTGGGGTATATCAGACAGTGTTACAGTGAGGGGTGTGGGGTATATCAGAGAGTGTTACAGTGAGGGGTGTGGGGTATATCAGAGAGTGTTACAGTGAGGGGTGTGGGGTATATCAGAGTGTGTTACAGTGAGGCTTGTGGGGTATATCAGAGAGTGTTAAGATGAGGGGTGTGGGGTAAAACAGAGACTGTTTCAGTGAAGTGTGCGGGATACATTAGGAAGTGTTACAGTGAGGGGTATGTGGGATATATCAGAGAAAGTTATGTGAGGGGTGTGGGGTATATGTGAGAGTGTTACAGTGAGGGGAGGTGAATATCAGAAAGTGTTACAGTGAGGGGTGTGGTGTATATCAGAGAGTGTTACACTGAGGAGTGTGTGGTATATCAAAGTGTGTTACAGTGAGGTGTTTAGGGTATATGAGAGAGTGTTACCGTGAGTGGTGTGGGGTATATCAGAGAGTGTTACAGTGAGGGGTGTGGTGTACATCAGAGAGTGTTACACTGAGGAGTGTGTGGTATATCAAAGTGTGTTACAGTGAGGTGTTTAGGGTATATGAGAGAGTGTTACCGTGAGTGGTGTGGGGTATATCAGAGAGTGTTACAGTGAGGGGTGTGGGCTATATCAGAGAGTGTTACAATGAGGGGTGTGGGGTATATCAGAGACTGTTATAGTGAGTGATGTGGGGTATATCAGACAGTGTTACAGTGAGTGGTGTCAGGTTTATCAAAGAGTGTTACAGTGAGGGGTGTGGGGTATATCAGAGAGTTTTACAGTGAGGGGTGTGAGGTATATGAGAGAGTGTTACAGTAAGGGGCTTGGGGTATTTTAGAGCGTGTTAAGATGAGGGGTGTGGGCTATATCAGAGAGTGTTTCAGTGAAGTGTGCGGGATATATAATGAAGTGTTACAGTGAGGGGTATGTGGGATATATCAGAGAACGTTACACTGAGGGCTGTGTGGTATATGAGAGTGTGTTACTGTGAGTGGTGTCCGGTATATCAGAGAGTGTTACAGCAAGTGTTGTGGGGTATATTAGAGAGTGTGACTGTGAGGGTTTTTGGGTATACCAGAGAATGTTGCAGTGTGTGATGTGGAGTATATCAGGCAGTGTTACAATGAGGGGTGTGGGGTATATCAAAGGGTTTGACAGTGAGAGGTGTGAGATATATCAGAATGTTCCACCGAGGATCGTGGGGTGTATTAGAGAGTGTTACAGTAAGAGGTGTGGGGTATATCCGAGTTTGTTCCAGTGAGGGGCATGGGGAATATCAGATTGTTACACTGAGGAACGTGGGGTGTATTAGAGAGTGTTACAATGAAAGGGATGGGGTATATCAGAGTGTGTTACAGTGAGGGGTGTGGTGTTTTAAGAGAGTGTTCCAGTGAGGGGTGTGAGGTATATCAGAGATTGTTACAGTGAGGGGTGTGGTTTAGATCAGAGAGTGTTACAGTAAGGGGCGTGGGGTTTATCAGTGAGTGTTACAGTGAGTGGTGTGTGATATATCAGAGTGTTACACTGAGGATCGTGGGGTGTATTAGAGAGTGTTACATTGAGAGGCGTGGGGTGTGTCAGACAGTGATACAGTGAGCGTGGTGGGGTATATCAGAGTGTTACAGTGAGGGGTGTGGGGTATATCAGAGAGTGTTACAGTGAGGGGTGTGGAGTATATCAGAGAGTGTTACAGTGAGGGGTGTGGGGTATATCAGAGAGTGTTATGGTGAGGGGTGTGGGGTAGACCAGAGAGTGTTACAGTGAGGGGTGTGGGGTAGATCAGAGAGTGTTACAGTGAGGGGTGTGGGGTATATCAGAGAGTGTTACAGTGAGGGAAGTGCGTTATATCAGAGCGTTGCAGTGATTGCTATGTGATATATCATAGAGTGTTTCAGTGAAGGTTGTGGGATATATGAGGGAGTGTTACAGTGAGGGGTATATGGGAAATATCAGACTGTGTTATAGTGAGAGGTATGGGGTATATCAGACCGTGTGACTGTGAGGGCTCTGGGGTAGATCAGAGTGTGTGACAGTGAGGGGTGTGGGTTAGATCAGAGAGTGTTACAGTAAGGGGTGTGGGGTATATCAGAGAGTGTTACAGTGAGGGGTGTGGGGAATATCAGAGAGTGTTACAGTAAGGGGTGTGGGGTATATCAGAGAGTGTTACAGAGAGGGGTCGGGGTATATCAGATGGTGTTACAGTGAGGGGTGTGGCGTATATCAGATAGTGTGACAGTGAGGGATGTGGGATATATCAGGGAGTGTTACAGTGAGGGGTGTAGGGTATTTCAGAAAGTGTTACAGGGAGGGTTGTGGGTTATATCAGAGAGTGTTACAGTGAGGGATGTGGGGTATATCAGAGAGTGTTACAGTGAGGGGTGTGGGGTATATCAGAGAGTGTTACAGTGAGGGTTGTGGGGTATATCAGAGAGTTTTACAGTTAGGGTTGTGGGGAATATCAGAGAGTATTAACAGTGAGAGGTGTGGGTTATATCAGAGTGTGTTACAGTGAGGGGTGTGGGGTATATCAGAGAGTGTTACAGTGAGGGGTGTGGGGTAGATCAGAGTGTGTTACAGTGAGGGGTGTGCGGTATATGAGAGAGTGTTACTGTGAGGGGAGGTGAATATCAGAAAGTGTTCCAGTGACGGGTGTGGGGTATATCAGAGAGTGTTAAGATGAGGGGTGTGGGGTAAAACAGAGACTGTTTCAGTGAAGTGTGCGGGATACATTAGGAAGTGTTACAGTGAGGGGTATGTGGGATATATCAGAGAAAGTTATGTGAGGGGTGTGGGCAATATCAGTGAATGTTACAGTGAGGTGTGTGGGGTATATGTGAGAGTGTTACAGTGAGTGGAGGTGAATATCAGAAAGTGTTACACTGAGGACCGTGGGGTGTATTAGAGAGAGTTACACTGATGGGTGTGGGTTAGATCAGAGTGTGTTACAGTGAGGGGTGTGGTGTACATCAGTGAGTGTTACACTGAGGGGTGTGTGGTATATCAAAGTGTGTTACAGTGAGGTGTTTAGGGTATATGAGAGAGTGTTACCGTGAGTGGTGTGGGGTATATCAGTGAGTGTTACAGTGAGTGGTGTGGGGTATATCAGAGACTGTTACAGTGAGGTGTGTGAGGTATATCAGAGAGTGTTACAGTGAGGGGAGGAGAATATCAGAGAGTGTTACAGTGAGGGGTGTGGGGTATATGAGAGAGTGTTACAATGAGGGGTGTGGGGTATATCAGAGAGTGTTACAGTGAGGTGTGTGGGGTATATCAGAGACTGTTACAGTGAGGTGTGTGAGGTATATCAGAGAGTTTTACAGTGTGGGGTGTGAGGTATATGAGAGAGTGTTACAGTAAGGGGTTTGGGGTATATTAGAGAGTGTTAAGATGAGGGGTGTGGGCTATATCAGAGAATGTTTCAGTGTGCGGGATATTTTAGGAAGTGTTACAGTGAGGGGTGTGGGGTGTATTAGAAAGTGTTACATTGAGAGGCGTGGGATGTATCAGACAGTGATACAGTGAGAGCGGTGGGGTATATCAGAGAGTGTTACAGTGAGGGGTGTGGGGTATATCAGAGAGTGTTACAGTGAGGGGTGTGGAGTATATCAGAGAGTGTTACAGTGAGGGGTGTGGGGTATATCAGAGAGTGTTACAGTGAGGGGTGTGGGGTATATCAGAGAGTGTTACAGTGAGGGGTGTGGGCTATATCAGAGAGTGTTACAGTGAGCGGTGTGGGGTATATCAGAGAGTGTTACAGTGAGGGGTTTGGGGTATATCAGAGAGTGTTACAGTGAGGGGTTTGGGGTATATCAGAGAGTGTTACAGTGAGGGGTGTGAGGTATATCAGAGTGTTACAGTGAGGGAAGTGCGTTATATCAGAGTGTTGCAGTGATTGCTGTGTGGTATATCAGTGAGTGTTTCAGTGAAGGATGTGGGATATATGAGGGAATGTTACAGTGAGGGGTATATGGGAAATATCAGACTGTGTTATAGTGAGAAGTATGGGGTATATCAGACCGTGTTACTGTGAGGGCTCTGGGGTAGATCAGAGTGTGTTACAGTGAGGGATGTGGGTTAGATCAGAGAGTGTAACAGTAAGGGGAGTGGGGGATATCAGAAAGTGTTACAATGAGGTGTCTGGGGTATATCAGAAAGTGTTACAGAGAGGGGTGTGGGGTATATCAGATGGTAGTACAGTGAGGGATGTGGGATATATCAGGGAGTGTTACAGTGAGGGGTGCAGGGTATTTCAGAAAGTGTTACAGGGAGGGTTGTGAGTTATATCAGAGAGTGTTATAGTGAGGGTTGTGGGGTATATCAGACAGTGTTACAGTGAGGCGTGTTGGGTATATCAAAGAGTGTTACAGTTAGGGGTTGGGAGTATATGAGAGAGTGCTACAGTAAGGTGTGTGGGGTATATGAGAGAGTGTTACAGTGAGGAGTGTGGGTTACATGAGAGAGTCTTACAGTGAGTGGTGTGGGGTATGTCAGACAGTGTTACAGTGCGGGGTGTGTGGTATAACAGAGAATGTTACAGTGAGGGGTGTGGGGTATATCAGAGTGTGTTACATTGAGGGGTGTGGGGTATATCCGATGGTATGACAGTGAAGCATGTGGGGTATATCAGAGAGTGTTACAGTGAGGGGTGGGGGATATATCAGAGAGTGTTACAGTGAGCGTTGTGGGGGGCATCGGAGAGTGTAACAGTGAGGGGTGCGGGTTATAGAAGTGATTGTTATAGTGAGGGGTGTGGGTACATGATGGCATGTTACAGTGAGGGGTGTGGGGTATATCAGAGAGTGTTACAGTGAGGGGTGTGGGGTATATCAGAGTGTGTAACGGTGAGGGGTGTGGGTATATGATGGCGTGTTACAGTGAGGGGTGTGGGTTATATCAGAGAGTGTTACAGTTAGGCGTGTGGGGTCTATTAAATGTTACACTGAGGAACGTGGGTTGTATTAGAGGGTGTTACAGTGAGGGGTTTGGGGAATATGAGAGATTGTTACAGGCAGGGGTGTGGGATATATCAGAGAGTGTTACAGTGAAGGGTGCGGGATATATCAGGAAGTGTTACAGTGATGGATATGTGGGATATACCAGAGACTGTTACAGTGAGGGGTGTGGAGTATTTCAGAGTGCTTTACAGTGAGGTGTGTGTGCTATATCAGAGACTGTTACAGTGAGGGGTGTGTGACATATCAGAGAATGTTACTGTGAGGGGTGTGCGGTATATGAGAGAGTATTACTGTGAGGGGTGTGCGGTATTTCAAAGAGTGTTACAGCAAGTGGTGTGGGATATATCAGAGTGTGTGACGGTGATGGGTTTTGTGTGTATCAGGGAGTGTTGCCATGTTCGGTGTGGAGTATATCAGGCAGTGTTACAATGAGGGGTGTGGGGTATATCAAAGAGTGTGTCAGTGAAGGGTGTGGGATATATCAGAGTGTTACACTGAGGATCTTGGGGTGTATTAGAGAGTGTTACAGTGAGGGATGTGGGGTATATCAGAGAGTGTTACAGTGAGGGGTGTGGGGTATATCAGAGTGTTACAGTGAGGGGTGTGGGGTATATCAAAGAGTGTTACAGTGAGGGGTTTACGGTATATGAGAGAGTGTTACAGTGAGGGGTTTACGGTATATGAGAGAGTGTTACCGTGAGGGGTGTGGGGTGAAACAGAGACTGTTTCAGTGAAGTGTGCGGGATACATTAGGAAGTGTTACAGTGAGGGGTATGTGAGGTATATCAGAGAAAGTTATGTGAGGGGTGTGGGCAATATCAGTGAATGTTACAGTGAGGGGTGTGGGGTATATGTGAGAGTGTTACAGTGAGGGATGTGCGGTATATGAGAGAGTGTTACAGTGAAGGGTGTGGGGTATATCAGACTGTTACAGTGAGGTGTGTGGGGTATATCAGAGTGTGGTTAAGTGAGGGCTGTGGTATATATCAGAGAGTGTTACAGTGAGAGGTGTGTGGTATATCAGAGAGTGTTACAGTGAGGGATGTGTGGTATATGAGAGAGTGTTACAGTGAGGGATGTGCGGTATATGAGAGAGTGTTACAGTGAGGGGTGTGGGGTATGTCAGAGTGTGTTACAGTGAGTGTTGTGGGGTACATCAGAGAGTGTTACAGTGAAGGGTGTGGGGTATATCAGACTGTTACAGTGAGGTGTGTGGGGTATATCAGAGTGTGGTTAAGTGAGGGCTGTGGTATATATCAGAGAGTGTTACAGTGAGAGGTGTGTGGTATATCAGAGAGTGTTGCAGTGAGGGGTGTGGGGTATATCAGAGTGTGTTACAGTGAGGGGTGTGGGATATATCAGAGTGTTACACTGAGGATCGTGGGTGTATCAGAGAGTGTTACAGTGAGAGGCGTGGCGTGTATCAGACAGTGTTACAGTGAGAGCGGTGGTGTATATCAGAGTGTGTTACAGTGAGGGGTGTGGGGTATATCAGAGAGTGTTACAGTGAGGGGTGTGGTGTATATCAGAGAGTGTTACAGTGAGGGGTGTGGTGTATATCAGAGAGTGTTACAGTGAGGGGTGTGGTGTATATCAGAGAGTGTTACAGTGAGGGGTGTGGGATATATCAGAGAGTGTTACAGTGAGGGGTGTGGGATATATCAGAGAGTGTTACAGTGAGGGGTGTGGTGTATATCAGAGAGTGTTACAGTGAGGGGTGTGGTGTATATCAGAGAGTGTTACAGTGAGGGGTGTGGGATATATCAGAGAGTGTTACAGTGAGGGGTGTGGGGTATATCAGAGAGTGTTACAGTGAGGGGTGTGGTGTATATCAGAGAGTGTTACAGTGAGGGGTGTGGGATATATCAGAGAGTGTTACAGTGAGGGGTGTGGGATATATCAGAGAGTGTTACAGTGAGGGGTGTGGTGTATATCAGAGAGTGTTACAGTGAGGGGTGTGGGGTATATCAGACAGTGTTAGAGAGAGGTGTTTTGGGTATATCAGAGAGTGTTACAGTGAGGGGTGTGGGGTTTTTCAGAGTGCTTTACAGTGAGTTGTGTGTGGTATATCAGAGAGTGTTGCAGTGAGGTGTGTGGGGTATATCAGAGAGTGTTGCAGTGAGGTGTGTGGGGTATATCAGAGTGTGGTTAAGTGAGGGCTGTGGTATATATCAGAGGGTGTTACAGTGAGAGGTGTGTGGTATATCGGAGTGTGTTACAGTGAGGGATGTGGAATATATCAGGCAGTGTTACAATGAGGGGTGTGGAGTATATCAAATAGTGTGACAGTGAGGCGTGTGGGATATATCAGAGTGTTACCCTGAGGATCGTGGGGTGTATTAGAGAGTGTTACAGTGAGAGGCGTGGGGTGTATCAGACAGTGTTGTAGTGAGAGTGGTGGGGTATATCAGAGTGTGTTACAGTGAGGTGTGTGGAGTATATCAGATGTTACACTGAGGAACGTGGGTTGTATTAGAGAGTGTTACAGTGAGAGTCGTGGGGTGTTCTGACAGTGTTACAGTGAGAGGGGTGGGGAATATCAGAGACTGTTACAGCGAGGGGTGTGGCGTATAACAGAGAGTGTTACAGTGAGGAGTGTGGGGTAGATCAGAGAGTGTTACGGTGAGGGATGTGGGGTATATCAGAGGGTGTTACAGTGAGGGGTGTGATGTATATCAGATAGTGTGATAGTGAGATGTGTGGAGTATATCAGAGATTGTTACAGTGAGGGGTTTGGGATATATCAGAGAGTGTTTACGTGAGTTGTGTGGTGTATATCAAAGAGTGTTACCATGAGGGGTACGGGATATATCAGAGAGTGTTACAGTGAGAGTTGTACGGTATATCGGAGAGTGTTACAGTGAGGGGTGAGGTATATCAGAGGGTGATACAGTGTGGTGTATTGGATATATCAGAGCGTGTTACAGTGAGGGGTGTGGGGTATATCAGAGAGTGTTACAGTGAAGCGTGTGGGTATATCAGAGAGTGTTACAGTGAGGGGTGTGGAGGATATCAGAGCGTGTTACAGTAGGGGTGTGTGGGTATATCAGAGAGTGTTATAGTGAGGGGTGTGGGATATATCAGAGTGTTACACTGAGGATCGTGGGTGTATCAGAGAGTGTTACAGTGAGAGGCGTGGCATGTATCAGACAGTGTTACAGTGAGAGCGGTGGGGTATATCAGAGTGTGTTACAGTGAGGGGTGTGGTGTATATGAGAGAGTGTTACAGTGAGGGGTGTGGGGTATATCAGAGAGTGTAACAGTTAGGGATGTGGGGTATATTAGATGTTACACTGAGGAATGTGGGTTGTATTAGAGTGTGCTACAGTGACGGGTTTGGGGAATATGGACTTTGTTACAGGCAGGGTGTGGTATATCATTGAATGTTACAGTGAGGGGTGTGGGGCATATCAGAGAATGTTAGAGTGAGGTGTGTGCGGTATATGAAAGAGTATTACTGTGAGGGTTGTGCGGTATTTCAAAGAGTGTTACAGCAAGTGTTGTGGGGTAGATCAGTGAGTGTGACGGTGATGGATTTTGTGTGTATCAGAGAGTGTTGCAGTATTCGGTGTGGAGTATATCAGGCCGTGTTACAATGAGGGGTATGGGATGTATCAGAGTGTTACACTGAGGATCTTGGGGTGTATTAGAGTGTGTTACAGTGAGAGGCGTGTGGTGTATCAGACAGTGTTACAGTGAGAGCGGTGGCGTATATCAGAGTGTGTTACAATGCGGGGTGTGGGGTATATCAGATGTTAAACTGAGGAACGTGGGTTGTATTAGAGAGTGTTACAATGAGAGGCGTGGCGTGTATCAGATAGTGTTTCAGTGAGAGGTGTGGGGTATATCAGAGAGTGTTATAGTGAGGGGTGTGGGGTAGATCAGAGAGTGTTACAGTGAGGGGTGTGGGTTATATCGCAGAGTGTTACAGTGTGGGGTGTGGGTTATATCAGAGAGTGTTACAGTGAGGGGTGTGGGGTAGATCAGAGAGTGTTCCAGTGAGGGGTGTGGGGTAGATCAGAGAGTGTTCCAGTGAGGGGTGTGGATTATATCAGAGAGTGTTACAGTGAGGGGTGTGGGGTATATCAGACAGTGTTACAGTGAGGGGTGTGGGCTATATCAGAGTGTTACAGCAAGTGGTGTGGGGTATATCATAGAGTGTGACGGTGAGGGGTTTTGGGTAGATCACAGAGTGTTGCAGTGTGGGATGAGGACTATATCAAGCAGTGTTACAATGAGGGGTGTGATGTATATCAAAAAGTGTGACAGTGCGGGGTGTGGGATATATTAGAGTGTTACACTGAGGATCGTGGGGTGTATTAGAGTGTGTTACAGTGAGAGGCGTGGGGTGTATCAGACAGTGTTACATTCGGAGGTGTGGGGTGTATCAGGCAGTGTTACAGTGAGAGCGGTGGGGTATATCAGAGTGTGTACAAGTGAGGGCTATGGTGTATATCAGATGTTACACTGAGGAACTTGGGTTGTATTAGAGAGTGTTACAGTGAGGGGTGTGGGGAATATGAGAGATTGTTACAGGCAGGGGTGTGGGTTATATCAGAGAGTGTTTCAGTGAAGGGTGCGGGATATATCAGGAAGATACAGTGATGGATATGTGGGATATATCAGAGAGTGTTACAGTGAGGGGTGTGGGGTAGATCAGCGAGAGTTACAGTGAGGGGTGTGGGGTATCTCAGAGAGTGTTAGAGTGAGGGGTGTGTGGTATATCAGAGAGTTCTACATTGAGGGGTGTGGGGTATATCAGAGAGTGTTAGAGTGAGGGGTGTTGGGTATATTAGTGAGTGTTACAGTGTGGGGAGTGGGTGAGATCAGAGTGTGTTACAGTGATGGGTGTGGGTTAGATGAGATAGTGTTACAGTGAGGGGTGTGAAGTATATCAGAGAGTGTTACAGAGAGCGGTGTGGGGTATATCAGAGAGTGTTAGAGTGAGGGGTGTGGGGTATATCAGAGTGCTTTTCAGTGAAGTGTGTGGGGTATATCAGAGAGTGTTACAGTGAGGAGTGTGGGGTATATCAGAGAATGTTACAGTGAGGGGTGTGGGGTATATCACAGAGTTTTACCGTGAGTGTTGTGGGGTCTATCAGAGAATGTTACAGTGAGGTGTGTGTGGTATATCAGAGAGTGTTACAGTGAGGGATGTGAAGTATATCAGGGAGTGTTACAGTGGTGGGTGTGGGGTATATGAGAGAGTGTTACAGTGAGGCGTGCGGAGTATATGAGAGAGTCTTACAGTGACGGGTGTGGGGTATGTCAGAGTGTGTTACGGTTAGGGGTGTGGGGTATATCAGATAGAGTGACAGTGAGGGTGTGGGGTATATCAGAGAGTGTTACAGTGAGGGGTGTGTGTTATATCAGAGCGTGGTACAGTTAGGGGTGTGGGCTATATCAGAGAGTGTTACTGTGATTGGTATGGGGTATATCAGAGAGTGTTACAATGAGGGGTATGAGGTATATCAGAGATTATTACAGTGAATGTTGTAGGGTAAATCGGAGAGTGTTACAGTGAGGGGTGAGGTATATCAGAGGGTGTTACAGTGAGTAGTATTGGATATATTAGTGAGTGTTACAGTGAGTTGTCTTGGGTATACGAGAGAGTTTTACAGTGAGGGGTGTGGTGTATGTCAGAGAGTGTCACAGTGAGGGGTGTGGGGAATATCAGAGATTGTTACAGGGAGGGGTGTGGGGTATATCAGAGAGTGTTGCAGTGATCTGTGTGGGGTATATCAGAAAGTGTTACAATGAGGGGTGTGAGGTTTATGAGAGAGTGCTACATTGAGGGCTGTGGGCTATATGAGAGACTTACAGTGAGGTGTCTGGGGTATATTAGAGAGTGTTACTGTAAGGGGTCTGGGTTAGATCAGAGTGTGTTACAGTGAGGGGAGTGGGTTAGATCAGAGAGTATTACAGTGAAGGGTGTAGGGTATATGATAGAGTGTTACAGTGAGTTGTCTTGGGTATACGATAGAGTCTTACAGTGAGGGGTGTGGTGTATGTCAGAGAGTGTCACAGTGAGGGGTGTGGGGAATATCAGAGATTGTTACAGGGAGGGGTGTGGGGTATATCAGAGAGTGTTACAGTGATCTGTGTGGGGTATATCAGAAAGTGTTACAATGAGGGGTGTGAGGTATATGAGAGAGTGCTACAGTGAGGGCTGTGGGGTATATGAGAGAGTCTTACAGTGAGGGGTGTGGGGTATATGAGAGAGTCTTACAATGAGGGGTGTGGGGTATGTCAGAGCGTGTTACAGTGAGGTGTGTGGGGTATATCAGAGAATGTTACAATAAGGGGTGTGGGTTATATCAGAGCGTGGTACAGTGAGTGTTGTGGGGTATATCAGAGATTGTTTCAGGGAGGGGTGTGGATTATATCAGACAGTGTTATAGTCAGGGCTGTGGGGTATATCAGAGAGTGTTACTGTGATCGGTGTGGGTTATATCAGAGCGTGTTACAGAGAGGGGTGAGAGGTATATGAGAGAGTGCTACAGTGAGGGCTGTGGGGTATATGAGAGAGTCTTACAGTGAGGGGTGTGGGGTATGTCAGAGCGTGTTACAGTGAGGGGTGTGCAGTATATCAGGAGAGTGCTCCAGTGAGAAGCGTGGGATATATCAGTCTTACAGCGAGGGTTGTGGGGTATATCAGAGAATGTTACAGTGAGGGGTGTGGCATGTATCAGAGTGTGTTCCAGAGAGGGGTGAGAGTTATTTCAGAGAGTGTTACAGTGAGGGGTGTGGGGTATTATCTGTGTGTTACACATAGGAATGTGAATTTATCAGAAACTATTAGAAGTGAGGGGTGTGGGATATATCAGAGAGTGTTTCAGTGAAGGGTGCGGGATATATCAGGAACTGTTCCAGTAATGGGTATGTGGGATATATCAGAGAGTGTTACAGTGAGGGGTGTGGGGTATATCAGAGAGTGTTACAGTGAGGGGTGTGGGGTATATTAATGAGTGTTACAGTGAGGGGTGTGGGTGAGATCAGAGTGTGTAACAGTGATGGGTGTGGGTTAGATGAGATAGTGTTACAGTGAAGGGTGTGAAGTATATCAGAGAGTGTTAGAGTGAGGGGTGTGGGGTATATCAGAGTGCTTTTCAGCGAAGTGTGTGGAGTATATCAGAGAGTGTTACAGTGAGAGGTGTGGAGTATATCAGCGACTGTTACAGTGAGGGGTGTGGGGTATATTAGAGAGTGTTATAGTGAGGAGTGTGGGGTATATCAGAGACTGTTACAATGAGGGGTTTGGGGTATATGAGGGAGTGTTACAGTGAGGGGTGTGGGGTATATGAGAGAGTGTTACAGTGAGGGGTCTGGGGTATATGAGAGAGTCTTACAGTGAGGGATATGGGGTATGTCAGAGAGTGTTATGGTGAGGGGTGTGGGGTATATCAGAGAGTGTTATAGTCAGGGGTGTGGGGTATATCAGAGAGTGTTACAGTGATCTGTGTGGGGTATATTAGAAAGTGTTACAATGAGGGGTGTGGGTATATGAGAGAGTGCTACAGCGAGGGCTGTGGGGTATATGAGAGAGTCTTACAGTGAGGGGTGTGGGGTATATGAGAGAGTCTTACAATGAGGGGTGTGGGGTATGTCAGAGAGTGTTACAGTGAGGGATGTGGGGTATATTAGTGAGTGTTACAGTGTGGGGTGTGGGTGAGATCAGAGTGTGTTACAGTGATGGGTGTGGGTTAAATGAGATAGTGTTACAGTGAGGGGTGTGAAGTATATCAGAGAGTGTTACAGAGAGCAGTGTTGGGTATATCAGAGAGTGTTAGAGTGATGGGTGTGGGGTATATCAGAGTGCTTTTCAGTGAAGTGTGTGGGGTATATCAGAGAGTGTTACAGTGAGAGGTGTGGGGTATATCAGCGACTGTTACAGTGAGGGGTGTGGGGTATATTAGAGAGTGTTACAGTGCGGAGTGTGGGGTATATCAGAGCGTGGTACAGTGATCTGTGTGGGGTATATCAGAAAGTGTTACAGTGAGGGGTGTGGGTGAGATCAGAGTGTGTTACAGTGATGGGTGTGGGTTAGATGAGATACTGTTACAGTGAGGGGTGTGAAGTATATCAGAGAGTGTTACAGAGAGCGGTGTGGGTTATATCAGAGAGTGTTATAGTCAGGGGTGTGGGGTATATCAGAGAGTGTTACAGTGATCTGTGTGGGGTATATCAGAAAGTGTTACAGTGAGGGGTGTGAGGTATATGAGAGAGTGCTACAGTGAGGGCTGTGGGGTATATGAGAGAGTCTTACAGTGAAGGGTGTGGGGTATGTCAGAGCGTGTTACAGTGAGGGGTGTGGGGTATATCAGAGAGTGTTACAGTGAGGGGTGTGGGTTATATCAGAGCGTGGTACAGTGAGGGGTGTGGGATATATCAGAGAGTGTTACCGTGAGTGTTGTGGGGTATATCAGAGATTGTTACAGTGAGGGGTGAGGTATATCAGAGGGTGTTACAGTGAGTAGTATTGGATATATTAGAGAGTTACAGTGAGGGGTGTTGGGTATATGAGAGACTTACAGTGAGGTGTCTGGGGTATATTAGAGAGTGTTACTGTAAGGGATCAGAGTGTGTCACAGTGAGGGGAGTGGGTAAGATCAGAGAGTGTTACAGTGAAGGGAGTAGGGTATATGATAGAGTGTTACAGTGAGTTGTCTTGGGTATACGAGAGAGTCTTACAGTGAGGGGTGTGGTGTATGTCAGAGAGTGTCACAGTGAGGGGTGTGGGGAATATCAGAGATTGTTTCAGGGAGGGCTGTGGGTTATATCAGAAAGTGTTATAGTCAGCGCTGTGGGGTATATCAAAGAGTGTTACTGGGATCGGTGTGGGTTATATCAGAGAGTGTTACAGTGAGGGGTGAGAGGTATATGAGAGAGTGCTACAGTGAGGGCTGTGGGGTATATGAGAGAGTCTTACAGTGAGGGGTGTGGGGTATGTCAGAGCGTGTTACATTGAGCTGTGCAGTATATCAGGACAGTGCTCCAGTGAGAGGCGTGGGATATATCAGTCTTACAGTGAGGGTTGTGGGGTATATCAGAGAATGTTACAGTGAGGGGTGTGGCATGTATCAGAGTGTGTTCCAGAGAGGGGTGAGAGTTATTTCAGAGAGTGTTACAGTGAGGGGTGTGGGTTATTATCTGTGTGTTACACATAGGAATGTGAATTTATCAGAAAGTGTTACAGTGAGGGGTGTGGGTTATATCAGAGAGTGTTTCAGTGAAGGGTGTGGGATATATCAGGAAGTGTTACAGTAATGGGTATGTGGGATATATCAGAGAATGTTACAGTGAGGGGTGTGTGGTATATGAGAGAGGGTTTCTGTGAGGGGTGTGCGATATTTCAGAGAATGGTACAGCAAGTGGTGTGGGGTATATCACAGAGTGTGACGGTGATGGGTTTTGGGTATATCCCAAAGAGAGCGTTGCAGTGTGCGATGTGGAATATATCAGACAGTGTTACAATGAGGGATATGGGGTATATCAATGAGTGTGACAGTGAGGGGTGTTACACTGAGGAACGTGGGTTGCATTAGAGAGTGTTACAGTGAGAGGTGTGGGGTATATCAGAGAGTGTTACAGTGAGGGATGTGGGGTATATCAGAGAGTGTTACAGTGAAGGGTGTGGGGTATATCAAAGAGTGTTACAGTGAGGGGTTTACGGTATATGAGAGAGTGTTACAGTGAGGGGTTTACGGTATATGAGAGAGTGTTAAGATGAGGGGTGTGGGGTGAAACAGAGACTGTTTCAGTGAAGTGTGCGGGATATATTAGGAAGTGTTACAGTGAGGGGTATGTGGGATATATCAGAGAAAGTTATGTGAGGGGTGTGGGGTATATCAGTGAATGTTACAGTGAGGTGTGTGGGGTATATCAGTGAATGTTACAGTGAGGGGTGTGGGGTATATCAGTGAATGTTACAGTGAGGTGTGTGGGGTATATCAGAGTGTTACAGTGAGGGGTGTGGGGTATATCAGAGAGTGTTACAGTGAGGGGTGTGGGGTATATCAGTGAATGTTACAGTGAGGGGTGTGGAGTCTTTAAGAGAGTGTTACTCTGAGGGGTGTGGGTTATATCAGTGAGTGTTACAGTGAGGGGTGTGGGGTATATCAGAGAGTGTTACAGTGAGGGGTGTGGGGTATATCAGAGAGTGTTACAGTGAGGGGTGTGGGGTATATCAGAGAGTGTTACAGTGAGGGGTGTGGGGTATATCAGAGAGTGTTACAGTGAGGGGTGTGGGGTATATCAGTGAATGTTACAGTGAGGGGTGTGGAGTCTTTAAGAGAGTGTTACTCTGAGGGGTGTGGGTTATATCAGTGAGTGTTACAGTGAGGGGTGTGGGGTATATCAGAGAGTGTTACAGTGAGGGGTGTGGGGTATATCAGAGAGTGTTACAGTGAGGGGTGTGGGGTATATCAGAGAGTGTTACAGTGAGGGGTGTGGGGTATATCAGAGAGTGTTACAGTGAGGGGTGTGGGGTATATCAGAGAGTGTTACAGTGAGGGGTGTGGTGTATACAGAGTGTTACAGTGAGGGGTGTGAAGTATATCAGGGAGCGTTAGAGTGAGTGGTGTGGGGTATATCAGAGTGCTTTACAGTGAGGTGTGTGGGGTATATCAGATTGTGTTATAGTGAGGGGTGTGGGGTATATCAGAGAGTGTTACAGTGAGGGGTGTGGGTTATATCAGAGAGTGTTACAGTGAGGGATGTGGGGTATATTAGAGAGTGTTACAGTGAGGGGTGTGGGGTATATCAGACAGTGTTACAGTGAGGGGTGTGGGATATATCAGAGAGTGTTGCAGTGAGGGGTGTGGTGTATATCAGAGTGCTTTTCAATGAGGTGTGTGGGGTATTTCAGAGAATGTTACAGTGAGGGGTGTGGGGTATATCAGAGAGTGTTACAGTGAGGGGTGTGGGGTATTTCAAAGAGTGTTACAGTGCGGGTTTTTGGGTATATGAGAGAGTGTTACAGTGAGGGGTGTGGGGTATATGAGAGAGTCTTCCGGTGAAGGGTGTGGCTATATCAGAGTGTGTTACAGTGAGGGGTGTCGGGTATATCAGATAGTGTGACTTTGAGGGGCGTGGGTTATATCAGAGAATGGTACAGTGCGGGTTGTGGGTTATATCAGAGAGTGTTACAGTGAATGGTGTGGGGTATATCAGAGAGTGTTACGGTGAGGGTTGTCAGGTATATCGGGGAGTGTTACAGTGAGGGGTGAGGTATATCAGTGGTTGTTACAATGAGGAGTATTGGATATATTAGAGAGTGTTACAATGAGTGGTGTGGGGTATATCAGAGAGTGTTACAGTGAGGGGTTTGTGTTATATCAGAGAGTGTTAAAGTGCGGGATGTATGGTATATCACAGAGTGTTACCGTGAGTGTTGTGGGGTATATCAGAGAGGTTACATTGAGGGGTGTGAAGTATATCAGGGAGTGTTACAGTGATGGGTGTGGTGCATATGAGAGATTGTTACAGTGAGGGGTGTAGTGTATTTGAGAGAGTCTTACAGTGAGGGGTGTGAGGTATATCAGAGAATGTTATAGTGAGGGTTGTGGGTTATATCAGAGGGTGTTACAGTGAGGGGTGTGAGGTATATCAGAGAGTGTTCCAGTGAGGGGTGTGGGGTATATCAGAGTGTGTTACATTGTGGGGTGTGGGGTATATCAGAGGGTGTTACAGTGAGGGGTCTGGGGTATATCAGAGAGTGTTACATTGAGGGGTGTGGGGTATATCAGAGAGTGTTACAGTTTGGGGTGTGGGTATATCAGAGAGTGTTACAGTGAAGGGTGTGTGGTGTATATCAGAGAGTGTTACAGTGAGGGGTGTGGGGTATATCAGAGTGTGTTACATTGTGGGGTGTGGGGTTTATCAGAGAGTGTTACAGTGTGGGGTGTGGGTATATCAGAGTGTTACAGTGAGGGGTGTGGGGTATATCAGAGTGTGTTACATTGTGGGGTGTGGGGTTTATCAGAGAGTGTTACAGTGTGGGGTGTGGGTATATCAGAGTGTTACAGTGAGGGGTGTGAGGTATATCAGAGAATGTTATAGTGAGGGTTGTGGGTTATATCAGAGGGTGTTACAGTGAGGGGTGTGAGGTATATCAGAGAGTGTTCCAGTGAGGGGTGTGGGGTATATCAGAGTGTGTTACATTGTGGGGTGTGGGGTATATCAGAGGGTGTTACAGTGAGGGGTCTGGGGTATATCAGAGAGTGTTACATTGAGGGGTGTGGGGTATATCAGAGAGTGTTACAGTGTGGGGTGTGGGTATATCAGAGAGTGTTACAGTGAAGGGTGTGTGGTGTATATCAGAGAGTGTTACAGTGAGGGGTGTGGGGTATATCAGAGTGTGTTACATTGTGGGGTGTGGGGTTTATCAGAGAGTGTTACAGTGTGGGGTGTGGGTATATCAGAGTGTTACAGTGAGGGGTGTGTGGGGTATATCAGAGAGTGTTACAGTGAGGGTGTGGGGAATATCAGAGAGTGTTACATTGAGGGGTGTGGGGTATATCAGAGAGTGTTACAGTGAGGTGTGTGGTGTATATCAGAGGGTGTTACAGTGAGGAGTGTGGTGTATATCAGAGGGTGTTACAGTGAGGAGTGTGGTGTATATCAGGGTGTTTTGCATTGAGGGGTATGGGGCATATCATAGCATCTATCTCTCACTTTGACTCCTATGTCATGGATTTTAAGAATACATGGTCTGCATCAATGACAGAATGAGGTGTTCATTTTTGTACATTAAATGTTCATGACTGTGTCTTTGTAAGTCCAAATGTCTCGAATCTGTTATGAAATCACTTCATTTCCATGTTAATTGGGGATAAGTGCTGTGCTCTTAAATTCCATTGGCATTTGGAAGTCTTACATCACAGTTTGAACTGCTCTCCATAAAATCTCGCATTGGATGAACTGTGACTGGTGCTTATCAATGCATGATTGCGCTTGTGTGTGAATGGAAGAGATTGGCTCCGTGAGGCACTTTCCGCACTCTTGTGCCCTGTTAATGAGATGGAACAGCAGCTGCAATGCTCTCTTTCAGGATCAGTTTTGTCAAGTGCCTGCAAGCTGCCCTGTCTTCAACGCTTCCCCTTTTTGCTTTTGCCCTCCCTCCCGCTCCCTGACACGCGTGTGCCGGGACGTTGAAAGTCGGCAGGAGGGCTTTGCAAACGGCGCCCATTCTTGTGGGTACAGGCGGCCTCTTGAGTATGAGATGCCGATGGGCCGTCAGCGGCAGGGACCTGGCTCATCTCATCTCGCCAGAGTCCCTGGTGCCTCAGATAATCGACGAGTGCTTCCCCACCAGAAAGTAACGAAACCTAGCATGTGTTCAGAGGAGGTGTGGATGGTTGCATGGCAACCATCTGCAAGGAGGTGAAGGAATAACATAAAGAAAAATGACAAAAGACGACTGGCAAAACAAAAAAACAAAGCAAAAAACAGAGTCAGGGGTTCGGAACTGAAATTGTTGAACTCACCATTGAGTCCAGAAGGATGTCGGGTGCCAATTCGAAAGATGAGGTACTGTTCCTCGATCTTGCCTTGAGGGCAAGGTGTTATGACATGGCAGGGGGTGGTTGACGGGCTGGCCAAATCCCAAAGGGAAACTTGGCCAAGCTATCACAACGATTTGCAATTTGTTTTTTTATTATTACAAGAAGGCATGTGCACTGAAGTCAGATTCCACTACCACTCTTGGAGATTTTATATATTAAATTAAAACATTTATTAATGAAAGAAAATACAACTTAAACACACAAGATTACAGTTACATTGTTAAATTTAGTTTTACCACATTTCCCTCAAGGTTTCTACTTAGCTAGATTCCCAAATAAAAACCCTTTCCCAGACAACAGCCCAAATAGATTCTTACTCTATAAAACATCCAATAATATTACCACAAGGCAACCACTGTTGCGATAAGGGAGGTATTTCGCAGGGCTCCCCTCTCCCTCTCACTCGACACTGGAAATCCAAAACTTGTGGAAAAACCTTGCTTTCTGAAACAAACAATCACTTCTCAGGGATAGCTGGAGGCTGCTTTCCATAGATCTGTCTTTGCACAGTCCACCCCTCATGATCTCACATGGCCACTCACATTTCACTTTCAACCTTCCCTTAATTATATTTTCTCCCCGTTGATCTTTAACCCCGTTGTTTTAACTTTCTTCGGAAGTTACCTTCCCCAGAATATAAAAATCTTTCAAGTTGTCATTATAGTCAGCACTTTCGGGAAAAATGCCATGCCCTTAATAACTTAATAACTTAATCCTATTTATTTACGATCTTCTCTAGTTGTAAAAGTTCCTGCCGTGCTTCTTTGAAATTCAACAGCTAACAATTCACTCCTCACTTATCTCTTAATGCAAATTTCCATTCCTACTGTATCGACTGGGATCCCATCTTTGCCCGAATATCTCCATTTCAAAATGCCTGCTTTTGCACCTAGCTCCTTTGATGATTTAAATCATGCAGCCTGACTGTCTTCAGTCTAATTAAATTAGTCGTTCACACACACACACACACACACACACACACACACACACACACACACCCCACACACCCACACACACACACACACACACAAGCCTACTTCACAATATCCCACTGTCATACTGGAAAAAAAAATATTTTCTTTACAAAGGATAGAGAGGTCAGAGTGGGGAAATTAAATGAAAAGTGACAGGAAGCTAAGGGTCATGCTGACAGACTGCAAAGCGGTTATCCAGGCTGTGTTTAGTCACTCAGTCTGTGTTTGCAAGTATATATGTAGTAAACTGAGTTGAAAGAAGTAGGGGTAAATCACTTTTTCACTTGAAAGGGGTGTTTGTAGTTTCGGACATTGAGAACTGGGGGTGGGGAGGTGAAAGGGTTGCACCTCCTGGGTTTGCATGGTTAGGTGCAATAGGAATAGGAGGGAGCACTGAGGGTGACCAAGGAGTGGAGCAGGGTGGATCCAGAGGTAACAGTTCCTTCGGAGTGCTGAAAGGGGAGGGCGGGGCAAGAAGTGTTTGGTGGTGGCAGCGCGCTGGAGTTGGCGGACATGGTGGAGGACGATCGGTTGAATACTGAGGTGGGTGGGGCGGAAGGTGAGGACAAGGGGAGCCCTATCATGGCTCGGGGAGTGTGGGGAAAGGGTTGGGAACAAAAGTGTGTACAATTGATCAGACACGGTGGCGGGGGGCACTGTCAGGAGAGAATCCTTGGTCAAGAAAAAAGGAAGCCATATTGGAAGTGTTATTATGGAAGGTTGCAACACCTGAACAGGCGTTGGAAAGGGAGAAACTGGGAGAATGGAATAGAGTCCCTACAGGAAGCGACGTGTGAGGAAGTGAAGTCAAAGGAGCTGTGGGCTTGCAGTGAATATTAGTTGATAGCCTACCCCTGAAATGGAGACAGGAATTCAGGAAGGGAAGGGAAGAGTCAGCTATGGACCAGATGAAGGTGAGAGAAGGGTGGAAATTGGAAAAAAAGCCAAGGGAATTTTCCAGTTCGTAGGAAGAGCAGGAAGTGGCAGCGATCAGTGGACAGGTAAAAGAGATGAGGGAGGGCTACCCTCATAGTCTGCCTTGTTGCTCTTTCATTGTTTAGTCTCCTCGCTGGGTGAGGTTCCTCCTACACTATGGGTGACTTGGACATCGTCTGTATTAAGTCTTTCTTAAAACTATTTACTTACAACTATTTACACCCAAGACCTCATGGATACTGGGTGACACGTGTGCTCCCTTGGAGTCTCTTGGTCATCTGACCTGGATATCATGCTTACATCATCATTAATACCATTGTCTAATTACGGTAGCCATTAACCCTTTACTCTGCAGCGGGGTCTTGAACAGGGCTGGAATAAGGAATGTTCCACATATCCCACAAAAAGATAGGCCTAGCTAGGACCCATGCGGGTACCCATTGCAACACCTTATATTTGGAGGAAGTGAGTGGTTGAAGGAGAAAATTGTTCAAAGGCCCTCGTATGGTTGAGCGCTGCACTCACTGCCTCATCTCATGTACCAACATCGATTAAACAGTGGCTGGTGCCTACTAAGCTCTAGAGTTTCAAAGAGTGATCTCATCGAAACTTACAGAGCTCGTACGGGGTGTGACAGGGTAGATGTGGATAGGATGTTTCCCCCAGCTGGTGAGTCCAGAACCAGGGGCCGGGCCATTGAAGACAGAGGTGAGGAGGAGTTTGTTCATTCAGAGGGTTGGTGGATCTTTGGAATTCTCTACCCCCCCCCTCCCAAAGGGCTGTGGAGGCTCAGTCATTGAGTGTGTTCAAGACTGAGATTTCTGGATACTAATAATATCGAGGGATATGAGGATAAGGGGGGGGGAGAAATGGCGTAGAGGTAGATGGTCAGCCGTGATCTAATTGAACGGCAGAGCTGGCTGGATGGGCCGAATGGCCTACTGCAGCCTCTTTGTTCCTCTGTTCCTGACATGCAGTAGTAGAGGGGAGCGAGGGGGCAAGAGCGGAGATAAAAGAACCCTTGGCACCACCTTGTGAAAGGTTGGCGGGCGTGCTGGGTGGGACGCGAGCTGTTCAAGTAATGACCAAATGTGAGTCCTCTGATCGGGGGCCACCTCATTGTCCGAGCGGCAGGCTCACCGCGCGCCGCTTGTTGCCTGCGCCAGCCCCTGCCGCTACCCTCGAGGCTTGCCCTCGCACGCCGACACGCCCGGTAAAAGACACCAGCCCCCGGCAGGGTTTCCTGCGATTCCCTCGTCCTGGATTGCGGGAGCGCCCTCAAGTCTGAAAAGGTGAGTAGCCTCGTCGTGCCCTGATGATGTCACGGCGCACGCCCGGGGAAGTCAGGCAGCCGCTCGCTCGGTAGCGAGTTGTTACAGAGCGATCGCCCCCCCACCCCCACCCCCCACCCCCCTGCCCGAGGCTGACCTCCGACCCACCCCATCTCTCAATGGGATGCTGCCCCTCTTTGTTGTCTCTGTGTTAAAAGTGTCAAAACGTGAGCAACTTTTGGCGAATACCTTGGAGCCCCCATGTCTTGCCTGAAATGTGACCGAAGCCTGAACCCCACCCCCCCCCCCCCCCCCCCCCCCCCCCACCCAGCGCCAGCCCCTACCCCCGCTGTCCCAGGGCCCTCTCCCAAGCTCCCACCACTGGCCAGACAACAGGTCCTCACAGCATCCCACACTCCCCTGGCCAACCTGAAAGCCGATTGGATGCTTGACATCCACTCAAAATCAACCTCGGCTCCCTGTCTTCCTCATTTTTATAGCTAATAGCTGGCAGTGTTTGATGGAGACAGTGTAGAGGGAGCTTTACTCTGTATCTAACCCTGTGCTGTACCTGTCCTGGGAGTGTTTGATGGGGACAGTGTAGAGGGAGTTTTACTCTGTATCTAACCCCGTGCTGTACCTGTCCTGGGAGTGTTTGATGGGGACAGTGTAGAGGGAGCTTTACTCTGTATCTAACCCCATGCTGTACCTGTCCTGGGAGTGTTTGATGGGGACAGTGTAGAGGGAGCTTTACTCTGTATCTAACCCTGTGCTGTACCTGTCCTGGGAGTGTTTGATGGGGACAGTGTAGAGGGAGTTTTACTCTGTATCTAACCCCGTGCTGTACCTGTCCTGGGAGTGTTTGATGGGGACAGTGTAGAGGGAGCTTTACTCTGTATCTAACCCCATGCTGTACCTGTCCTGGGAATGTTTGATGGGGACAGTGTAGAGGGAGCTTTACTCTGTATCTAACCCCATGCTGTACCTGTCCTGGGAGTGTTTGATGGGGACGGTGTAGAGGGAGGTTTACTCTGTATCTAACCCCGTGCTGTACCTGTCCTGGGAGTGTTTGATGGGGACAGTGTAGAGGGAACTGCCTGAAGTAGTAGTTTGAGATTGTAAGATTGGCATACATGCAGTGTTTTTCAGGAAGATGTATTTTGGGATATGAAACAGATTGGCTTCAGCACCTCCTGTGAAGAAAATAATTGATGTGTCAGTTTGTGACTCGGCAGGGCTGTTAGTTCACAAGAACCTTGAAGTGTTCTGCTAAAACTGAGGGCAAACTGTCAGGATCCAGTTTCCAAGGCTCCAGCTGCATTTCGGGTTTTTGTATTGAGATAAGAATCCCTTGATCACGTGTACACTCCAATCTCTTTCAATCCTTCACAACCCTTAAGTCTGTCAATTATCCAACGATGTTTGGACAGGAGCTCATTCCTGGCTTTTTGTCCATTACACAACCAGGCCCCTGTCCATTACATGACTGCGCCCCTGCCCATTACATGACCACGCTCCTGTCCATTACATGACTGCACCCCTGTCCATTACATGACTGCTCCCCTGTCCATTAATGACCATGCCCGTCTCCATTAAATGACTACGTCCCTGGCCATTATATGACAGCGCCCCTGTCCATTACATAACAGCGCCCCTGTCCATTACATGACTGCACCTTTGTCCATTACATGACTGCACTCCTGTCCATTACATGACTGCGCCTTTGTCCATTACATGACTGCGCTGCTGTCCATTAAATAACCGCGCCCGTCTCCATTACATGAACTGTGCTTTTGTCCATAACATGACTGCGCCTTTGTCCATTACACGACAGCACCCCTGTCCATTACATGACAGCGCCCCTGTCCATACACGACTGCACCCCTGTCCATTACATGACTGCATCCCTGTCCGTTACATGACTGCACCCCTGTCCATTACATGGCTGCATCCCTGTCCATTACATGACTGCGCTCTTGTCCACTACATGACTGCTCCCCTGTCCATTAAATGACTGTGCCCCTGTCCATTACATGACTGTGCCCCTGTCCGTTACATGACTGCGCCCCTGTCCATTACAGGACCGCGCCCCTGTCTGTTACAGGACCATGCCCCTGTCAATTACATAACTGCGCTCTGTCAATTACATGACCGCACCCCTGCCCATTACATGATTGTGCCCCTATCCATTACATGACTGCACCCTGTACCATACATGACTGTGCCCCTGTCCATTACATGACTGCGCCTTTGCCCATTACATGCCCGTGCCCTGTCCATTACATGACCGTGCCCTGTCCATTACATGACCGTGCACTGTCTATTAAATGACATCAAAGACCCTCGCATCCTTCCTAAACAGCTGGACACAATACTCTAGTTGTGGCCTTTAAAGAGGCTCAGCATGACTCTCCTGTGGATACGTGCTGCCGTTGACACCCAGCTCATCTGCAGCCCCAGCCTGTCCTGCTTAAAACCTGCAAAAATAACTAAATCTCCTGCCAAAACCCTCCTCTTAATCCCCATCGGATAGAACGCAGAGATACACTGGAGGTGACTGTTCAGCAATAGGAAGGGAAGCCAACTGGGGTGATCCACCGTCGGTAGTGCAAGAGACAAAAGTAAGACACCCGCTGCACTCGACTCCACCCTCATCCCTTGATCATAACTTCCGGAATTTTCTCTCCTACCCTTTTCCCACCGGGAAGATGTCCCGCTTTCTCGGCCTCGGTTCGCCATTTAGATTTTAGTTAGGAGACGACCTGGACGATGTGAGAGAGAGAAACAGGAACAACAACTCACATGTCAAGATGCACTCTCAGCAGGTCTACATACGCCAGCGAAGACCTCAAAAAATCAGCTCCAGTCACGGGGACATCGAGTTCCAGTAGCTTTACCCAGGGGAGTGTCAGTTGGGATGTTGCCCTTCCATCTCTAGGACCTGCTACAGCCTGGCTGGTAGTTAGAAAACTCTATTTTCCCCTGTGTCGCCTGCTTTCTCTTACTTACGGGTCCTTCGGGAAAGCGAGTCGCATCATTTCAGTGCAGTTCATGGGAAAAAATCACCTTCAAATCCTATTGAGAGCACAAATGGAGGCCATTCGGCCCATTGAATTGTAGTTTATATGGATTTCAGCAAAGCCTTTGACAAGGTCCCACTTGGGAGACTTATAAAGAAGGCAAAGGCACATGGGACGCAGGGTAATTTGATGAGGTGGATTCAAAATTGGCTTAGTTGTAGGAGGCAGAGGGTGATGACGGAAGGATGCTTTAGTGACTGGAAGCCAGTGTCCAGTGGTGTACCACAGGGATCTGTGCTCGGTCCCCTATTATTTGTAATTTATATAAACAACATAGATGACAATGTGGGGGGTAGGATTCGTAAGTTTGCGGATGATACAAAGATTGGCCGGGTAGTTAACATTGAGGCTGAGTGTCTTGGGCTACAGGAAGATATAGCTTGGCCTAAATAGCCAAGTGGTTATGGTACTGCGCTTGTAACCCCAAGATCAAGAGTTCAAATCTCACAATGGCAAACTATGAAACAATGTAACTTCATCTGAATAGGAACAGATGGAAAACATGTTTGTACTTGAAAGAGTTACAGGAAGATATAGATGGGATGGTCAAATGGGCAGATAAGTGGCAGATGGAATTTAACCCTGAAAAGTGTGAGGTGATACACTTTGGAAGGAGTAATTTGACAGGGAAGTATTCAATGAACAGCATGGCACTAGGGAGTTCTGAGGAACAAAGGGACCTTGGTGTGTATGTCCATAGATCTCTGAAGGTGGAGGGGCATGTTAGTGGGGTGTTGAAAAAGGCATATGGGACACTTGCCTTTATCAATCAAGGCATAGTTTACAAAAGTAGGGAGGTCATGTTGGAGTTGTATAGAACCTTGGTGAGGCCACAGCTGGAGCACTGTGTGCAGTTCTGGTCGCCACATTATAGGAAGGATGTGATTGCACTGGAGGGGGTGCAGAGGAGATTCACCAGGATGTTGCCTGGGATGAAACATTTAAGTTATGAAGAGAGGTTGGATAGACTTGGGTTGTTTTTGTTGGAGCAGAGAAGACTGAGGGGCGATCTGATCGAGGTGTACAAGATTATGAGGGGCATGGACAGGGTGGATAGGGAACAGCTGTTCCCCTTAGTTGAAGGGTCAGTCACAAGGGGGCATAAGTTCAAGGTGAAGGGCAGGAGGTTTAGGGGGGATGTGAGGAAAAGCTTTTTTACCCAGAGGGTGGTGAGGGTCTGGAATGTGTTGCCTGGGAGGGTGGTGGAGGCGGGTTGCCTCACATCCTTTAAAAAGTACCTGGATGAGCACTTGGCACGTCATAACATTCAAGGCTGTGGGCCAAGTGCTGGTAAATGGGATTAGGTAGGTAGGTCCGGTGTTTCTCACGTGTCGGTGCAGACTCGATGGGCCGAAGAGCCTCTTCTGCACTGAGATTCTGTGATTCTATGATTCTGTGAAACAGCGTCAACTGTCAAGTAGCCATCCAGTCTCATCCCATTTTCCAGCCCTTGGTCCATCTCTGTCCATTGCAACACTTCAAGTGCGTATCCAAGAACCTTTTAAATGTTTTGAGGGTGTCTGCCTCAACCCCCCCCCCACTTCAGGCAGTGAGTTCCGGACCCCCACCACTCTCCAGGTGAAAAATAAATTCCCCCCAATCCCCTCTAAACCTCCTATCTCAAACCCTAAGCCTATGCCCCTGGTTATGGACCCCTCAACCAGGAGGAACTGGGCCTTGCTATCCATTCTATCCCGACGCCTCATAACATTACGCACTTCAACTAGGTGTTACCTTGGCCTCCAGTGTAAAAGAAATAACCCCATCCTATCTATCTTCCTTCAGAACTAAAATTCCCCAGTGCAGGCAACATCTTGATAAAGCTCCTCTGCACAACCTCTTGAACAATCAATGTGGCGGTGACCAGAACTGCACGCAATACTCTAGCTGTGACCTAACCAGTGTTTGACCCTTCATCACCACCCCCACCCTCCCACCAGCTCTTTACGTTCAATGCTTCAGGGACTAAAGGGAAGTGACTTCAAGAGGCATTAAGGCGAGGCATTAGGTGATTACTTGATTAGTTCAAAAGAGGGCATTAGATGGCTATCTGAATGAAAACAATGTGCAGGGGCACGGAGAGAAGGCAGGGGCAATGGCACCAGGCCATAGTGCTCTTTCGGAGAGCCGGGGATGGGCCGAATGGCCTCCCTCTGCGCCGTTACAATCCTGCGATTCCGTGACCTTACCCGCCATTCCAGCCGCCTTCGGGGATCGGTGGGCACGCACTCCCAAGTCCCTCTGCTCCTTGGTGTCCTGTCATTTATTGTGTACTCGCTCACCTTGTTCCACCCTCCTCAAGTGTGAGATGGAACTCCGGACGGAACTCCATTCACCGCCATCGGGCCCACCAGATAGTCCATTGGTAGCTCCCGGCAGACTCCCGGCAGCTTCCCTCCTCATTATCTACCACACGGGCGATTTTTGTCTCGTCCCGAATTTCTTCGCCACGCCCGCTCCCTGCCTCCTCCCCCCCACCCTCACCGCCCCCCCCACACCCCGCCAACATTCAAGTCAAAATCATCGATATTTACCAAACCAAAATGCAAAGGAAGCCCAGCGGATCCCACTGGGAACAAACTTCCAGCTGATGGAAGCGCCTGTCAACCAGTCTCAAATTGGCACGCTCTTAGGTCAGGGTGGCAAGGAGAGGCATCTACAGTGGGAGGCCCTTCAGGGAAGGGAAACCTGTCGTCTTTACCTGGTCTGGCCTACATGTGACTCCGGACCCACGTAGCACGTAACTGCCGCCTGAACAAGGGGGCAATTAGGGATGGGCAATAAATGCTGGGCCTAGCCAGCGACGCCCACATCCCATACTCGAACAGAGAAAAAAAAAGGGGCCACCCCCCCCCCCCCCCCCCCCCCCCCCCCCCCCCACGACCCCTGACCCGGGAAGGACTTTGTCAAGATTGGGGCCAAGGCAAGGTCTGCGAGCGGAGCAAAGGGATCCTTCCGCCCGCAATGACGCCACACGCTGCCTGGCGCGGACTGCTCGCTGCGGGCACGAGAGGCTCAAAGAAATGGGTCAGCCCTCCACCTGACAGCAGCGGGGTTCTCCAACTTGATCAGGAGGTCGGAGAAGCGGCCAGCCTTGCCAGTGTGCCCGGTGATAGCATTTTAAAAGAGAGTGGCGTTCATTAAGGCTAAGGTATTGTGTCATTAAGATAGATGGATTATGTGGGGGCATCTAAATAGCATTTATTGAACAGGAGCCTATCCACCTTCTAGATCAATGTTCCTCTGTACAAAACCATTTTTGTTACCTACAAGGTCATTTATCACCTTCAAATCCTATTTAAAAGCAATATTGAAGTAGAGTTTGGGGAAAAAGTCTGAAGGCCTATAGTTCCTGCCTCATCTCCTCTTAAGAGTCGAGCTAGTCATGTTCACTAGGGACGCATAGAATAAGGAGTGACTGTGACCACCCCCCCCCCTCCCCGCCCTCCTCCCCGACCCCCTGACCCCACATGTCCCTCCCAGCGACCTTAATTTCTCACTCTTCTTTTTCTTTGACTGGTTCGCGAGTTGTGGGCTTCGCTGACAAGGCCCAGCGTTTGTTTCCCGTCCCTAATTGCCCCTTGAGAAGGTGGTGGCTGAGCCGCCCCCTTGAGCCGCTGCAGTGCCTGTGGTGTAGGTGCACCCGCGGCGCTGTTAGGGAGGGAGTTCCAGGGTTTCAACCCAGAGACGGTGAGCCAAGGGAGAACAATCCGGCATTTTCCAACCCTTCCTCATGACTGAAGTCCGCCATCCCTGGCGACTCCCTGGTAAACCTGTGTACCCTTTCTGAGGCCTTTACATCTTTTCTGAAGCATGGGTCCCCACTATTGTCCGCAAAACTTCAGCTGAGGCCTATCCAATAATTTATCAAGTTTTAATATGTTCCTAAGAATTACTAATTCCCTCCATTTTATGTACGGAACAGGGGATGAACAGCTGGAGTATTGTGTACAGTTTTGGCCTCCTTACCCAAGGAAGAGTCCACTTGCCATAGAGGGAGTGCACCAGATGGTGGGACTGTCCTATGAAGAGAGATTGAGAAGACTGGGCCTGTATTCAATGAGAGGTGACCTCATTGAAACTTAGAAAATTCTTAAGGGGCTCGACAGGGTAGATGCAGCAAGGATGTTCCTCTTGGCTGGGGGTGTCTAGAACCAGTCTCAGAATAAGGGGCAGGCCACTTAGGACTGAGACGAGGAGGAATTTCTTCATTCAGAGTGTTGGCGAATCTTTGGACTTCTCTACCCCAGAGGGCTGTGGAGACTCAGTCATTGAGTATGTTCAAGACTGAGATCGAAAGATTTCTATATAATATTGGTATTAAGGAATATGGGGATAGTGCAGGGAAATGACGTTGAGGTAGATGATCAGCCATCTGGTTGAATGGCGAAGCAGGCTTGAAGGGCTGAATGGCCTACTCTTGATCCTGTGTTCTCAATTCAGTAGGACCAAGATATTAATGGGATCTAAGCTGGTGGGTGAAGCCAAAACCAAGACACAGAGCTTTCCTTTATATAGAGAGTTATTGACTTTGTTCAGTCTTACAGCTCCCCTCATGCACACTCAGTGCCCCAGCTGTCCCCTATTTATACGTGCTCAAAGTACTTAATTAAACAATGCGCTTTCCCTGGGTATCCTAACAATATAACTAACATACCATTAACACAGGGCGTGGTGATTACACGTTATTAAAAAGCAAAGCACCTTAAAGAGAGTATTTTTGGACGCAAAGGGAATCAAAGAATAGGGCAGGAAAGTTCAGTGGACTTAGAAGATCAGCAATGGTCTTGTTGGATGGCAGTACAGGCTCGAGGGGCCGAATGGCCAACTCCTGCGGCTAGCTCATGTGCACTTTTGCACTTGAAATTACAAACGCCAATCTCCATCATCCCTTTTTCATTGTTCTCTTTTCACCAAAATTCATTACGTTGTCTCCCTTCCCAAAGACAATGTACAATTAGAAAGTTGTTGCCACAGGGACCAGGGAGAATGGAGGAAGATCAGCCAAAGGGGAGAAGTGACCCATCGCTTGGTCAGAGATAGGTTTTTAGCTTGGGCTGACAAGTGGCAGGTAACATTCGCGCCATACAAGTGCCAGGCAATGACCATCTCCAACAAGAGAGAATCTAAACATCTCCCCTTGACATTCTATGGCATTACCATCACTGAATCCCCCCACTATTAATATCCTGGGGGTTACCATTGACCAGAAGCTGAACTGGGCCAGCCATATAAATACTGTGGCTACAAGAGCAGGTCAGAGGCTGGGAATCCTGTGACGAGTAACTCACCTCCTGACTCCCCAAAGCCTGTCCACCATCTACAAGGCACAAGTCAGGAGTGTGATGGAATACTCCCCACTTGCCTGGATGAGTGCAGCTCCCACAACACTCAAGAAACTCGACACCATCCAGGACAAAGCAGCCCCGCTTGATTGGCACCCCATCCACAAACATTCACTCCCCTCCACCACCGACGCACAGGGGCAGCAGTGTGTGTACCATCTACAAGATGCACTGCAGCAACTCACCAAGGCTCCTTAGACAGCACCTTCCAAACCCGTGACCTCTACCACCTAGAAGGACAAGGGCAGCAGACACATGGGGAACACCATCACCTGCAAGTTCCCCTCCAAGCCACTCACCATCCTGACTTGGAAATATATCGGCCGTTCCTTCACTGTCGCTGGGTCAAAACCCTGGAACTCCCTCCCTAACAGCACGGTGGGTGTACCTACACCACAGGGACTGCAGCGGCTCAAGAAGGCAGCTCACCCCCACCTTCTCAAGGGGCAATTAGGAATGGGTAATAAATTCTGCCCTAGCCAACGAGGTCCATATCCTATGAAAAACTAAAAGGAAAGAGAGAAAGGGGTGGAGAGGATGATTCCAGGGACAGGGGGACTTCAGTTAATGCGGAGAGGCTGGAGAAGCTGGGATTGTTCTCCTTAGAGCAGAGAAGGTTAAGGGGCAGATTTAATAGAAGTGTTTAAATCATCAAGGCTTTAGTTAGGCTAAATAAAGAGAAGCAGTTTCCAATGGCTGAAGGGTCGATAACCAGGAATTTAAGGATAACGGAAACAGAGACAACAAGAGGAGAAAATGTTTTCCATAGCGAGTGGTTAGGATTCGGAATGTGCTGCTTTATAGAGGGTGGGGGCAGGCCTATCAACAGCCTTCAAAAGGGAACCGGATAAACACCTGAAGGGGGCAAAATTGCAGGGATCTGGGGGAAAGATCAGCGGTGGGGGTCCCGGGGGTCTGACTGTGTTGCTGTTCGAAAGAGTCTGCACAGACTTGATGGGCAGAATGGCCTCCTTCTGTGCTGTTACTATTCTATGATTAAGGGACATGGGGTTTTAGGTCGGGGATTCCAGAGCATGGGGTCCATGTGATCGATTCCTTTATGGACTTTTATTCTCTATTTGAAGCCCCTTGCCCACCTTGTCCCTTCCTTATCAGGCATCGCTCTCCCCTGCAATGTTTCCTACCTCTCTCCCGAGTGCAGGGTCAAGCTAGCAGATGTATTAGTGACCTCGACGTCGGTGTACAGGGCACAATTTCAAAGTTTGCGGATGATACAAAAACTGGGAAGCATTGTGAACCGGTGAGGGGGCTAGCGTAGAACTTCAAAGGGACAGAGGCAAGTTGGTGGAATGGGCAGACCAGTGGCCAATGGAGTTCAATGCAGCGAGATGTGAAGTGATTCATCTTGATTGGAAGAACACGGGGAGGCAGTATGAAATCAAGGGTACAACTCCAAATGGGGCGCAGGAGCAGAGGGACCTGGGTGTACGTGTGCATGAATCATTGAAGGTGGCAGGGACAGGTTGGTGAAGTGGTTAAAGCACACAGTATCCTGGGGCATGGTGTACAAAAGCAAGGAGGTTATGTTGAATATGTATAAGGCACTAGTTCAGCCTCAGCTGGAGTATTGTGTCCAGTCCTGGGCACCGCACTTTAGGAAGGATGTGAAGGAACTGGAGAGAGTGCGGGAAAGATCCACGAGAATGGTTCCAGGGATGAGGGACGTCAGTTATGTGGATAGATCGGAGAAGTGAGGACTGGTTTCCTTCGTGGAGAGAAGGCTGAGAGGGGATTTGATAAGAGGCGTTCAAAACCGTGAGGGGTCTGGACAGAGTCGATAGTGGGGAAACTGTTCCCACTCAGGGAAGGATCAAGGGCGGGAGGGCACAGATTTAAAGTGATTAGTAAAAGAAGCAAAAGTGACATGGGGCAACATTTCCCCGCCCCCCCCCCATCGTTGGGGGGGGTGGGGTGGGGTGGGGGGGTGGGGGGGGGTGGGTGTCTGTGTGGGAGCAGGGGCTGGTGGGCAGGTTCCCGATCCCGCCATTTTACGTGGATGGGCCAGTTAAGGCCCGCCCACCGTGACGACCGCCAGGAAGTGCTGTGCGCTCCCTGTGCGGGCAGGGGGAGGGTAGGATTCCCTGAGCCCGGAGTGCCCTCTTCCACGCAGGCGCATGGAAGAGCGCCCCAGATCTCCCTGCCGCCAAGCGTTGCCTCAGGGAGGTCGGCTCGGGTCCGAAACAAAGACGAGAAAAATATCTCGCCAACGTGTCCCCTCATGTGACAATGAGCTGGGACGTGCCCATAAAATTTTATTTTAAAGCTTTCTGAAATTTTTAAATCCTTACGTGAAACCTCACCCCCGCCCGTGGACGAGGTTTTGCGCTTTTTCGGAAGCCTGCCAGGGCTCCTGGCCAGCCCACCAACCCGAAGGTTAGACGGGCAGGCCCATTAATGACCTCAATTACTTTTGTCACAGCCTTGGCTGCGCGCCGGCCGACCTGAACATGCAAATGACTCGGGGAGACACCGGGCTTTATAAGGCTCTGGTCAGACCACATTTAGAATATTGTGAGCAATTTTGGGCCCCGTATCTCAGGAAGGATGTGCTGGCCCTGGAGGAGGGTCCAGAGGAGGTTCACGAGAACCATCCCAGGAATGGAAGGCTTAACATATGAGGAACGTTTGAGGACTCTGGGTCTATACTCGATGGAGTTTAGAAGGATGAGGGGGGGATCTGATTGAAACTTACAGAATACTGAAAGGCCTGGATAGAGTGGACGTGGGAAGACGTTTCCATTAGTAGGAGAGACTAGGACCCGAGGGCACAGCCTCAGAGTAAAGGGAAGACCTTTTAGAACAGAGATGAGGAGAAACTTCTTTAGCCAGAGAGTGGTGAATCTATGGAATTCATTGCCACACAAAAGGCTGTGGAGGCCAGGTCATTGAGTGTATTTAAGACCGAGATGGATAGGTTCTTGATTGGTAAAGGGGTCAAAGGTTACGGGGAGAAGGCGGGAGAATGGGGTTGAGAAACTTATCAGCCATGATTGAATGGCGGAGCAGACTCGATGGGCCGATTGGTCTAATTTCTGCTCGTCTGTCTTATGGTCTTATGGTCTGTCCCACCTGACTTAAACTCTCCACCCCTCCTGCGCGGGTCAGCCACGTGGAGCTGGGACTCTGGCTCCTGCAGCCCAGGGATCCGCCCTGCCGATCTCTGCCCCCTCCCCTCCCGCTCGAGAACTGCCTCAACTCATCTGCTGCTGAACACCACCACCCCCCCCCCCCCCCCCACCCCCGCGCCCCCCCCCCCCCCCCCCCCCCCCCAACCCCCACCCATCTTGGCTCATCCAGCCCGCTCCTACGCTCTCCCCTTCGTGAGAACTAAGGTCATCCAAAACGTTGGTGGCCGCAGTTCGAGTTTGTACCAGGTCCCGTTCACACATCAGCCCCTGTGCTCGCTGGTCATGCCTCAATGTTAGAATTCTCACCCCCATTTCCAAATCCCTGCCCCCCTTCCCTATATCAGCAACCTCCTCCAACCTGCATGCGGGCATCGCTGGCTAGGCCAGCATTTATTGCCAATCCCCCAATTGCCCTTGTTCAGAGGGTATTTAAGAGTCGACCGCTTTGCCTGGGGTCTGGAGCCACATGTAGGTCAAACAAGGTAAGCATGGCAGGTTTCCCTTCCCATCAGCAAACCAGGCAGGTTTTTAATGACAGTCAGTCGCCTTCAGACATCTAGGGCAGGATTTTACCGTTGGCCGAGCAGGGGCCGGAACCCCCAACGTCACCCCCCCCCGCCCCATTTAAATTTTCAGGGAGGCGGGGGCGCAGCAACATCAGCTGGGGGGCCCGTCGACCGGTCAATGGCCAATTGAGGCCGTTGACAGGATCATTGAAACAATTAAAGGACCTGCCCATCCGACCTTCAGGCTGGTGGGTCAGCCAGGAGACTAGAGAAAACATGAAACCTCATCCGCCGGCGGGACGAGGTTTCATGTAGGGTTTTAAAACATTTTAATAAAGCTAATCTGTAAATTATGGACATGTCCCATCTCGTGTGACATTGTCACATTGAGGGGGTCATGTTAGATGATCTTTAATTTTCTAATTTTTAATATTTTTTTCAAAGTGGTCTTTGCAGGGTCAGGAAACTCTAATGCCAACACTCCTGAGTCCAAACAACTGTCACAGAAGCAAGAAAAATTCTCTTGCCTCTTAGCTCTGGTAAAGGCAGTGCTGCCTGGCCCCAGACAAACTGCACTGTCGGAAGGAAGCAATTAAACTGGCAAATATTGAATCCCGCAGGTTCTGTACAAGTAGCTGTAGACAGGATGGCCTTTTCAAAATTGAAATTGGCTCCTCCAACTCCCCTTTGCATCAGCAATGCTTGTGCACAAGATGGTGTTCGAAGATCGTCATTGTAGTTAACAGGCCTGCCCATTTACTCAATGTTCACGTGTTCCCCTACGCACAGGATGTTTCTGTCCGTGCACCAAAAGTGGCTGTTCCTTCAAAGTCTTTGCATTCTGCCACTCCCTCCAGAGGTTCAAGGAGTGACTTAAATCCCGCTGAAGGGATTAGCCCTTTTCTCTGAAAGCATTGCAGTCAGTTCTATCTCACAGGCCTCAGTGGTCTGGAGAGCATGTGTTTATGCGTGTGTGTGCATGTATGTTTGCGTATTTTTGTGTGCGCTTGTGTGTGTGCATTTGTGTTTGTAAGTACGTGTTCATGTGTTTGCATGTACATTTTGTGTGTGCATGTGATTGCGTACATGTGTGTGTGTGGCTTTCTGTGTGCGCACATGTTTGTGTGTGTGTGTGCAAGTGTTTGTTTCTGCGTACATGTGTGTGTGTTTGTGTGTGCCTATGTGTGCGTGTGTGTGTGTAGGTGTGTATGTGTGTGTTTCTGTGTATATGTGTGTGTGTTTCTGTGTGCATGTGTGTGTTTGTGTGAGTGTGTGCATATGTTTGTGTGTGCGTGTATGTGTGTTTCTGTGTATTTGTGTGTGCATGTATGTGTGTGTTTCTGTGTATATGTTTGTGTGTGTGCATGTGCACGTGTTTGTGTGTGCATGTGTGTGCATATGTGTGTGTTTCTGTGTACGTGTGTGTCTTTGTGTGTGCATGTGTGTGTTTTTGTGTCTTTATGTATGTGTGTGCGCACATGTATGTGTTTGTGTATGTTTATGAGCATGCGCATGTGTGCATGAGTGTGTGTGCATCTGTTTACACACATGTCTGTGTGTCCAGAAAGTGTTCATATCACCAGCGATTAACTGTATTGATGTGTCAAATCTTACAATATCCTCACTGCTCCAAATTGAGTGACCTGACTTCAGACTGATTGCTCCAATCATCCTCAAAGCCCTTTGAAATTGGGGTGGGGAGGGGAGAAAGATCAGCCAGGAGTTTGTCAGCTGCTGGTCGCCCCAGGCCAGCGGAAAGCACAGGGGACGAGACGATCGACTATGCGACGGCCTTAGCAGCCCCCGCTCTGGCAGAATGACCACCGCGGCGGGGCAAGCCATCAGACACGGCATCACCACAATGGCACGAGACAGTGCCCTGGCGAGTGGGGAGGAGCTGGGGGCTGTCGGGTTTCGGGAGTGAGGACCCAGTTGAACGAGGTGGACCGGCATGTGCTGCTTGGGGTAACCTCCCAGTGGGTGCGGGGAGGAAGCACTGAGAGCCGGGGGGGGGTCGTGTTAATAACTCCAATTTCCTCTAGCTCTGCACGTTTTGACGAACCGATTTCTTCTCTTCTTCCTG